>VXAC01005196.1:106147-202448 GCA_013399225.1 Rhipidura dahli | reverse complement strand
AGGAAGGAAGGAAGGAAGGAAGGAAGGAAGGAAGGAAGGAAGGAAGGAAGGAAGGAAGGAAAAGAAAGATTATCAGCCCTTCTCCAAATTTTAGTGGGCCATGAGTCTCCCCATGCCGGTGGGCGCATGCTGCTTGGCCACTCAGCCCCATCCTATGGAGGACCTGGTGTCTTCCATTTGTTGCCCTTTGCGTTACATTTCCTGAGCTCATTCACAGCTGTCTCCATTATCCACAGCTCTGAAGTGATGAAAGGAGGAAGGAAAGCGTGTGCTTTCCCTGTATGGGAACTGTGGGAACTGTCTCCTGTGGGGTGGTGGGCAGGGAGCTGTGCACACAGTGACCCTTGCTGTTGCCTTGCAGGAATGTCAGCTCTGCTGGAGAGGAGGCCCGCAGAAGAATGAGAGAGTGTGATGGCCTGACAGATGCATTGCTGTACGTGATCCAGTCTGCTCTGGGGAGCAGTGAAATTGATAGTAAGGTTTGTCATCTTTGTCTTTTCAGCTGCAAATCCAGGTATTCAGGGCACATGGGGACTATAGACAGTTCTTTCGTGATTTTTTTTTTAATGCATTGTAAGGAATATCTTAGCAAAGCATAATTTAGCCCACCTTTTCCTTTTTTTTTCTGCTGAGCTGTTTATTTTAGTGTGGTAAGCATTGTATTTGTGTCTACCTATGTAGTATGCACAGGTAAGAATGTCATCCTCTCAACTGAATTATTGGAGTAGAAAATATGATACTGGTTTAAGGAGAGCAAATATATCATATTCCATGTAAAGTTCCTTACATTGCTCTGCCAGTTTTACCTTAAAATTGATTTTCAGCACCCAGTAGGAGAGCTAATAGGGGTGAGGTAGGCTTGGAAGGCAAACAAGCAGAAAAATATAGGCAGTTTTGCAGTAAAACCAACATAATTTCTTTTTTGAAGAGGATCAGTGAATGCTTTCAATAACAACTGTGTTAAGATGCCTCATTATGTCAACTTCTCTTAAAATACTAGGATATGAGCAAGCTTCTGCAGAGGTGAAAGGCACTTCCTAATTAAAAGACTCCAAGCATTTACAAATTGAAGATTTGTAATACATTAAAGTATTGCAGAGAAGAAGAAAAAGGCCAGTTTCTTTTGCTTTCAGTATTCATTGCTAAATTAATTACAGTTGCTGCTCTAGGGCAACCTTGGTCCATTTGCAAACCTCTAGGAACCACAGGAGAGCAGCCTTTTATGCAGCAGGGTTTTAAAGTCCACTGGGTTTGTATTTCCAAATAACACTTCACAGAGTTGTCTGTGGACCCCCATGGGTTTATAGATTTGAGAGGAATAATCTCCAGGAGTCTCTGTTCACCACATGAATAAAAAAGGTGAAATTTGCCTGTGAATTCAGGGGACAGGGAGAGGAATTAAGAGAGGTTCATAGCTATGAAAGGTGCACTAAGACACAGACACACACATGCATACGTATTTCTACATGTGTTCATATATTTGGCATAAATTTCAAATACTACAAGTGTATTGCAAAATTGTGACATTTCAGCTATGTTAAAAAACCGATAAATAAATATTCCCGTGTAGATTAATCTGAATTTGACACTGCCTCTGGAACTTGGTGTCATCACAAAAAACCTGTGCTGAATGCACACCTGGCAGAAGCTCATGCAGTACATGAAAGTAAAAGAGCCCCATCTGTTTGCTTCACTGGTGAATATGGCAGAATACGATAGAGCTGAAAGCCTCACAATCATTCCATTCTGGGTTAATGGAGCAAAAGAGCTGGGATGTAGTGGCTATTGCTTTTTATCTCCATGGAGCATTAGGAACAGTTGAAATAAATGTAAATAGATAGAGAATAGCTTTTTTAACCATGCTTTCCTTGTGTGGAGGAAATTAAGCTCATATCCTTCTTATTAGGGATAATCAAACCAAACTGAACCTACTAAGTGAGTAGATTTCACGTCTACACTGAACTTCTTTTAGACTTGCAGAAATTAGGTTGAATTACAAGTAAATTTGTCTCCACTGGGTCTCATCCATTTATGGATTCCTGCTTGCATCTTCTCCAGAAGGCACAGCCTATTAGGGGGATAAATGGATGAAAGGGAAGGGCTGCACACCAGGTATGTGTCTGCAGCCTGGCTAGAAGCAATAGAAGCAGCAAGACAGATTTCTGGTCCTACTTCTGGGACTGGAGAAACATTATCTGTTCATGCTACAAGTATTCGTGAAGTGGAACTCAGATCTCAATTTTATGGCAATTTACACAGAATTTTTGCCAGAAATAAAAAAGGTTATTTCTGATTTTAAAAGGACAAACCCCAGAATCTATTGCCATTTTCTGTTTGTAGCATTTTCTATTCACTGAGATGGGAGTTTGCTGACATTCAGAGTGTTCAGGTTCTCTTGATCACTTTTCACCTTGACATCTGTTTCACATGGGGCTCCAATGTGAAATTCAGAATGACAGTAAAAAAACTCCCAGAAAAGTATTGTCCAGACTACTGATTTGTTACCATGAAAATTTCTGTCTCTTAAGCTGTGACTACCTGGGGAGCACTCAGAAATGTGCACGTAAGAATTGTGTTGGGAAAATGCATGTGCAAAGATGGATGAAATTCCTTCTGGTTTGTATTCAGAGTGAGCAAGGGGAGGATTTTAATCTTTTTCTGGTTTTCTTTTCTGTATTTTTCTTTTTGTCATACTTTCCAGACCGTTGAAAACTGTGTGTGCATTTTGAGGAACCTCTCATACAGGCTAGCTGCAGAAACATCTCAGGGACAGCAGATGGGAACAGATGAACTTGATGGATTACTCTGTGGTGATGCCAATGGGAAAGACGCAGAGAGTTCAGGGTGCTGGGGGAAGAAGAAGAAGAAAAAGAAATCACAAGATCAGGTAATGAAAGTTATTTGCAGCTGCATTGCGAGAAGTTGAAGTGCCCATCATTTGAAATATAAATAATTAATGCACCGTATTAGAAATTAAATTCGTGACGCAGAATATACAAAACTGTTTCCCTCCTTAATCAGCTGAGAGCTTAAAGCAGAATTTGGCTTGGAGTAATGAAGTATGTTTGCTTGAGAAAGTTGTACATTATGTGGTGCACCTGGAAACTGTAGCTGTGGGTACACTGGGAATGCCATAAGTACCATAAAATACTCTTTGAAAGGAAGCCATTTCTAATGAAAAGTGTGATCTGCATATACTTTACACTGCACTTCCACAGAGCCAGATGTGTGTAGAAGGGCTTTGATGAAAACATCAGGCTTATATATATACATTTACTTGCTTCAAAGTTAGTCTACACCATGCCTCTACATGCTGAGAGAAAACTGTACAGAACTGAATCAAGTAATAAGAGTGAATGTTAAAAAAGCATTCGTATATTGGTATATTTAATGTTGTTACCAAAGAAAAATTGAAAAGCAAAGTCTTGATTGCTTCCTCAAGCTATTTGACAGGTTTTAATTTTGGGTGGGTTGATTTTTAAAGTGTATTTATCTCCTTTTTTATCCCATTAAGAACTTAAAATTTGGAGATTACTGACAATTACAGCGTGGAGAAAGACACTATTTCATCAGTACACACAGTAAATAGCAATAAGAATGGCTACTGATTTAGAGGATTTTTCAATCAGCCTGTGCTGGCAGCAGTAAGTTTTCACCTCTTCCTGCACTTAGTCACATTTTTGCATTGTAGTTTATTTCTGTTTCAGATTGCTCAAAGAAAATATTTGTTTGAGTAAGCAATTAAGTGCACAGGGTATTTGAATAAATGATGTAAACCCGTACTGAAAATATTCCTGAGTTCATAAAGTCAAATTGTGTTAATGTGGAAAAGTTATAACAACGTTACTGAGCTAAAAGTTGGATACTGAAAAATGCAGCACTCACAACTAGTAAGACTTTAATTTCACCTACTCTTGTGGTTAAACACCCCATCATCAGATAACTTGAATTTGTTATGGCCTTTTGTTGGGATTCCTGTATTAGGCTACAGTGAGATTAAAAGTGTCAAAGCAAACTAATTTTACCCCATAAAGCAGTCATCATCCCTGTTACTGAATTAACAGTTCTCACACACTGTGCTTGCAGTTATTCAAAGTGCAGGAGCAGAAAATAGCATGTCTGGTTATGAATGCGTCACACTGCAACTTGGCTTGCTCTTTGATGCTCTGTTTACTAACACATGCACACACACTCACTATCTGAAATCTTTTTAAAGTCTTCCTTTTACATTTTTTCTGTGACTTTTTGATCTCAGATTCATACTCTTAACTCTGTACTGTTGACTCTTTAAATATTCCCATAGGGCTTCACTGTACTTTAACGGTTCCCTAAAAAACATTTTATTTGCTCCTTCAGGAAAAGGAACTGAGCTTTTTTGGCCAAATACCTTTACAATGGACATGCTTTTGCCTGCTCTTAGATATTTTTTGTCTGTTTCTATGAGTGCTCATTATCAGCATGATGCGTGGTAAAGGTGTCCTCAGAGTCATTTGTGTTTGCCTAATGGAAGAGTTTTATATAGTTTTTTAAATCCAAAGAATAATAAAACTGCACACATACTTTCAGGTTTATGATCACTAGGCTTTTCTGTGGCAAGGACATAAATTTACTCTTTCCAGAACTGATTCTGTTGTGCACAGGACTGCTTTGCATTACAAGTATTAGAAACATTTTTCTAATGATGTTTCCTTCTTCCATATAATTTCCTTTAAATCCGGACATCCTACCTCATCTTGCCATATGCAGGTTCTCATATATGGATATTATTCAGTTCAGGAATTTTTAAGGGAGCCTTGGGAGCCTTCTGCAGGTTATTTTCACCCCATAATCCTCAACTGTTGAACGTACCAAATGATTTGAAGTATTTTATCAAATTAATATATTATCAAGTTTACTAGAGTGCCACTAAAAACAATAGTAGCAAGATCACCATGCCAGAAACAGTTCTCCCAAGTTACTCTCCAAAATGGAAGAGAAAACCCCTATTTTTCATGTAACTGCATTTATATTAATAGCATAAAATAACTCAAACTGTAATAGGGGTAAATGTAACTCTTTGTCCATTTATTTTGCAAAAATATGTACAGAAGTATGTTAAGAGGCACTTGTCCAGTGTGGACACAATTGTCCAATTGTGTAAAAAAATACTTTATTTCTGCTTCTTTGTTTTTGTGGTTCCTTTAATACTTGAGAGTTTTATCTTTTCAGGCAAAGCCCAGGGCATGGGCACATCCCTGTCAGTTGTGACACCTCAGTACAGGGGTGTAGTATCCAGTCAGTGATTGCTACATTTTACATCCCCAGAAAATATGTGTTGAGAGTATAGATATTTTTCCTTTTTTTGGCAGTGCATGGGGTTTTTGAATAATAAAATTGCTGTTTCAGTCTTCCTCGGAGGATAAGATTTACAAAATGGTGTGGAGGAAAAAATGTTCATATTTTAGTGAATGCAGTTTTGAAATTTTCCTATTACACTATCACTGGAACTTAGTTTCTTCATTAGTCTGTGTATTTTCTTGAACTCCATTTATGCATTTGTGAGGTAGGTTTTAATTTTTGGATAAAAGTGTTAGTGAAAAAAATAGTAGCATAACTACTGTAGTTGCAAAAGAAAAACAGATGTATCACTTTAGACAAAGGATTTAGATGAAGCTGCAGTTTTCCATACATAAAAAAAAATCC
The DNA here is from genome assembly GCA_013399225.1 of Rhipidura dahli. NCBI lineage: Eukaryota > Metazoa > Chordata > Aves > Passeriformes > Rhipiduridae > Rhipidura > Rhipidura dahli. The sequence goes on along the minus strand of VXAC01005196.1, from coordinate 196,766 downwards.
TTTACAGAGCTGGGGAGTTTGTTTCTTAAACTATAAAATGGGAGAAACTTGATATTAAAGTCAGCTTCTCAGGGCTTTTCTCTATAATGAAAGTAGAAGGTAATTTCTTTGTTTTATGATTTAGGAAGCAAGGATCCCAGTTTTTCTAGGTTAAGTTTCAGTTGTAGTCACACGTAAGTTTCTTAAAGCAATGAACAGAATTGAGTGATAGTATAAAATGTGGCTTCTTTCAAAGGCCTTTCAAGAACAAACTGGAATTTATTTTTTATTAATGACATCAGTTGTCTATACCAATGCAACTTCTGTACATGTTGAAATCAAATAAGAGATGTGTCTTTGTTCAGATCATAGGTCTAATGACACCTTTGAAATTACTTTACTTAAGGAGTTTCCTTCAGATCACAGGAAACAAGTGTTCTCCTCATTTCAGAATAAAGGTGGGTGGTGTTAAAAGAGCCCACAATCATTTCAGCAGAGCTGGGAGAGGTTCCTGAGGCATCTGCTTTGTCACAAAAACTGAATGTTAGAAGAGGCCCATACCTTCTGAAGGTTTGTGATAAAATCTAAGTATAGCACTGGTTTTATCTATGGAAACACAGAAAGTGAAAATTCTGTTAAGGCCTCAGGAAAGATAAATGAGACTCACCTGACTCCTGTCTCAAACCTCTAGGACTGTAATTCTCTGCTGTCAACAGTGTTTGTTAGTTTTTTTCTGCTGCTTACCTGTGATCAGCTGGTACTGAACCCTCACCCCAATAAGCTCTCCAGTCACAGAGCCCTTCATCTCTGACTAGGACCTTGTAGATGTCAACCTCTCTGCCTTGTATTGTGTCACTCTTCAGATGGAAACTGATCCTTCCACTGCTGAAAATGTTGTTGTTCATGCTGTTGACATGCTCACTGCTACCAACAGCCTTATTCTTTGAGCTGTACAAGAAATAAGAATTATGACAGAAAGCAGTTAGGGCAGGTGTATGTTCAGGTGTATGGTCCAATTTCAGTAAAAAAACATAGGGAGTTGTCATTAATTCTTATTTTATTTCTTGTTATGCAGCCCATTATGTATACACGTGGCACTATTTCATTTCTTTTCCTTTCTTCCCTGAGAAAAACAGGTTGACTTCTTGGCTTCATGCTCCTCTCAAGTTCCCCATCTGTGATCATTCTTGTCAAACCAGAATCTAGCCCAAAGTCTGTTTTTTCATTGGAAGTGACACTTCTGAAATGAGCCTGACCTTCTTTTTCACCTTCTGTCAGGAGCCTTAAGGTATAACAGCAACATTTCAAGTTATATATCATTAAGAACTGACTGGCAGAACTCTTTAGCATGCTTGCTAAATGGCCTATAAATTCTTCCATCTAGGTGAAATAGCAGGTTTAAGGCCATAATATTTCAAAAAGCATAAAAAATAAACCTGCCAGATATGTCTTTTCATGTGGTAAGACCACTGCTTTACCAAGTATTCTTCAGTACTCTACCAAGCCACACCAAGCTAAGAAGCACAGAAAAAAACAGAGAAATGCTGGCGGCTCCTGGGTTTAACCAATAATTTGAACTGAGATGAGGGATGAAGGGCTGTGTTGCCAATACGTCCTTGCTCAGAAAGAATATTATTTCCACTTGTTTCTTCCTTGTCTTGCACAAGGTGGTTTTGCCAAATGTTGAACAGCAATAATCAACTCTCTTGAGTGATTCCTTACAGAGCTTTTTGAAAACCATTTCTACTTTCTAGCTTGCATATGCAACATCTCCCCAGATACTCCGTGAGCCTCTCAGTGTCTGAGTGGCCAATTTGTTTTCAAAGTCGAAACTGCAGCGTTATTAAATGTAATTTGTATTTGTCAATTTGTGGAATATACTGCAAAGCCAGTTAGTTTCAACCTTCTGTGGAGAGGAGAAGGGCATGTAGTGATGTGCCAGAGACTTTTCCCTGGGTTTAACTCCATCCTCCTTCATTTGGGAGGGGTCTGGTTTTAAGCAAAGACAAAATGCACTAACTGAATTAGTATTTTTTTTCTTAGGTAAGCACAATATTAAAAAGTTAAATAAAGGCATTGACAGTTATTTTAAGACTGTAATGTATAATCTGAAATACAATTTAGATTTATTAATAGTTGAGATGAATTATAATGATTCAATACATTAAAACATTTTGAAAGCATTTCAGACACCTTTCCTATAATTGTAAATGTTGTTGCATCAAACTGGGAATGGTACCATTATTTATGCAATGAGCTCTGCTCTGTCCCACCATGCTCCTGTAGTCTCTGTGTCAGTTGACACCTGCATTTATATTCACCACCTTTATTTCTACCTCGATGTCTAAAATGAAGTTTGAATTGATGTAAATAGTAGTATTCCTTCCTCCTTTATATCAGCTGCATGGATTCTCATCATCCCTGAAATCAAGCTCTGTGACTTTGGTGAATTTTTGTTGCTGAATTTTCAATTTCTGCTCCTGACAGCATTGGCCAATGCACCTCTTGGACAAAGGTGTCCAAAAGAGGTTATTGGTCTAACATGTCTTGGGACAGCTGGCAGAGACTGTCAGCCACTAAGACATGCAGGCTGAGAAACCAGCGTCTTCTTAGCGGGCTTGTTAGTTTAAAAGTCTTAGGCATTTCAGAAATGTTTTTAGTGAGCACTTTGTAATTTCTCATATGAATTTTGTCACTGCTGCTTCAAGGAGCATAGCTACAGTCTTGTCAGACTATCTCAAAGATCTAGGATCATTTCGGGAGAGGTCTAGATGGTTTTAGCCATTGCTGGGGTTTGCTTTTATTTTTTCCTATATTTTCTTTTTTTAGTAGTGGTATTTTGTGCAGACTGGGGGAAAGGAAGTATTTGTATGTAATAAAAAAAAATAAAATACTGTTGTATTGTTATCACAGGAAAACCTACTTTCATGTGATACCTATTTAAAAGCAAACCTCACCAATTTAAGGTTGTTAATACAAACCCCAAAATTTGCAGAGTGCACTTCTCTTACTGAGTTGAAGCCTTCCCAGGTATTCAGTACAATTGCACTATAAATATGTACTTATTTTCAGTAAAATGAGAAATGTGGTGATAGATACTCTGTTGTGCGGCACAGGAGAGCATCTTGATGAGTGATCTTTTTCTCCTCCCAAAGTTCCTTACTAATATGAAAATTTGGGAATTCCACTAGAGTACTCTTACTATCAAAAGTCTGTTGTTCTTAAAAGATCTTGGTATCTGGCCTCTTATTTTTTTTTGACTTTCATCCTTTCTTTGCACCAGTCTCAGGAAATGAGAGATTTGTATCTCACCCATGTAACAAGCAGTTTGTCAGCTTCAACCACAATATATGTGGGTAATTTCAGCTGAAGGAGGGAAGCCTGGAAGGAATATTTGTTGATGACTTTTTTTCCTCCTTAATATAAGCTAGGAAAAGTAATTGCATGTTGTCCTCTTTTTCAGAGGCTCCTACTGCAGCCCCAGTCTATCTCAAATAGACCTTCCTGATCATTCCTGATGGGCTGCAACAGTACAGTAACTCTTCCACTCATTTACTGGGTGGAGGTGTTTACTGGGTGAGGATGCTGCCTCAGCTCATTAATATTTAGCAGGGCGAACTGCAAAGATACTTCTGCCGTGCCTTAACCACTATTTAAGATATGGACTCTAATACCACTTGAAGAAAAATATTTCTATTGCTCAGACAGTTGATATTTATGAAATGCAAAATGAATGAAGATTGGGTGAATCTCCTTTGCAATGGCTTCTTTGCTTATCTGTGTCAGTTCTACAGGCCCTGCAACAGCTGGGCTGTACAGCTTCAGGCACTGGTCTCACAAAAGGCACCAGAGGCTACTAAGCCCTACGGTGAAGAGGCTGCTACAGGCACAGCAGGTGCTGTGGTTCAACCCCAGTCAGCAACTAAACCCACACAGCCACTTGCTCAGTGGGGCGGGCGAAGAAGAATAAAACTGAGAAAACACATGGATTGAGATAAAAACAATTTAATGGGAAAAGCAAAAGCCCCACATGCAAGCAGAGCAAAGGAAGGAATTAATTCACCACTTCCCGTGGGCAGCCATCCCCAGGAAAGCAGGGATCATGCTTGACAGTGATTTGGGTAAACAAACCCCATCTCTCCAAATGTCCTCTCTTCCTTCTTCTTCCCCCAGCTTTACATTCTGAGCATGACACCATGTGGTGTGGAATGTCCCTTTGGTCAGCTGGAGTCAGCTGTCCTGACTGTATTCCCACCCAGCTCTGTTCATCCCCATTCTCCTCGCTGGTGGGGTTGTGTAAGGAGCAGAAAGGACTGTTGTCAGTACTGCTCAGCAGTGACTAGAATACCACTGAGTTACCAACACTGTTTCCAGCACAAATCCAGAACACAGCCCCATACCAACTACTGTGAAGGTAGTTAACTCTACCCCAGCCAAAGCCAGCCTGGTGTGGTGGACAGTGGCAGCCTCCCCGTGCAGCTGCTCAGCTGCTCTGGGCACACACACTGCACCTGAGGGGCAGTGCAGGACATTTTCCAGGGTCACTGCATTTCCTGTGCCTTCACTGCACATGCATGTGTGGCACCAAAGATTGTCATCACTGTTACTCGGACTCTGAGGCATCACAGTGTCTTGAGAAAAAGGTCTTCCCTCACAGCTGGTGATAAATTAATTCAATCATGCTAAAAGTGAGTTGCAAGAAGGGCAGGGAAATGCAGTAATTTGTCTCCTTTTTTTAATGTTTTCTCATTACTGGGCAGAATGGCAAAACAACATTAAATATTAATTTATCTGCTAGATCATTTCTAGTGCTTTATATGTACCAGCACAGCATGAGCATGTATACAGGGCTCTATTTATATCAGCTGATTTTTAGTAGTCCTTGGGATCATAAGAGAGTAAATAGCTGAGCATAAAAAAAAAAAAAAGAAATTATGCCCCCACATAGGCATATACCCGCTCATATGGGTAGATCTTACAAATTGGATGCATTTAATGTACTTTGTCCTTGAAATAATGTAGTAAATACCCTGTGCAAACACTCTGCCGTTGCATAATGCATAATTTGTGCGAGTTGGAATGAGACAAGTGAAGACCTGAATTGATGTCCTTGGACATCACAAGTCATTCATTAGTGGACTTACTAAGGTACAAAGCCTAAACCTGGTGTGAGGTCAGATTTGACCTGTAAGATATGTCTCTCATTTGTTTTCAAAAAAAAAATCTGACAGTGTGAATGATTGAATTCTGAGAGTTAAAATAAGAAGCAGGCTTTAATGTATTTTTTATGAGCTGAAAAGAACTCATTTCTGGCAAGGCTGGTGATTTATAAGGAGGAAAAAGGAGAACTGAGTCACGTGCAGTGAGAACAATCTATTGGTTTAAAGGCAGAAATGTATTAAAAATTTCAAAGGCACAGCCCTATAATAGTGTCATTTGAAGGCATTGTTTCTCCAGAAGGCATTTGTCCTCTAGTTTCTCAACCATCACTGGGTATTGCTATGCCAGTTCCTTTAAACTATGATAACGTTTGTCCAGTGAAGTGAGTTTCATGTCTGAGCAGCTTTCTGGTTTTCAGTAGCTGCTCATCTGTATTAAATGATCCCTCTAGCTTTCCTCTTTGGTGTTTGTTCTGCTTTAATTTAGGAGAAAAACAGTGGTTTTCATTCTCAAAGGTAGTAATCACACAAAAGCTTGTTGAAATTGGGTTAGTTGTTGTTAGGGAAGACTTGATTAATTGTCCCTTAAAATGTACGTATTTTAATTTTAAGGTTAGTATAAATAAAATTATGATTGATACTTCCTGAAAACTAGAGATTCTAGGTCTTTCCCGGTGCAAGTATTATTGTGCACTCATAACTAGTTATGAGTTATAAATTAACTGTTGCAGATTTAAACCAGGAGTTAATTTGACTTACGCTATATAGTAGATGTTTAATGTTTGGTACAGATTTTTTTTATTTATATAGACACAGTGATCTCTAACCCAAGGCACTGAAAGGTTTTCTTTTTATTGTTGTATGCAATGTGGATGTGTCAGAGGTGTTAGAAAAGATATTTTATAAAAAAGTTAAGCCTTGTTCCTAACACTGGCACTAATGCCGTGGATTGTTTAAATCTCCTTATCTGTACAAAACAAAACAAAATATACAATAAATATGTAAGTAGATTTCCATTTAAAATTTTATTGGAAGTGCATTCCACATCCTACTTTCGTTTAAAAGGCAAAAAGAAAGTCTGTGTATTTTCCTTTGAGATTTTTCATATGTAGGCGCAAGTATTTTGTGCTCCACTGGAGACGAGAATCCCTGACCTCCTGGAATAAAGTATTTATTTCTGGTAAGAGTGGGCTTTGTGCAATAACCTACCCTTGATCCAGGTTTAAATACTGCACATTTTGTGTATCAGAGATGGGTTGTTTTTCATGGCAGAACTCTGTATGCAATGAGAGGAACAGTGTGCTTTGTGAGAGCTGGTTCTACCAGTGGCACTGGAGTCTCAGGCTTCCCACCTGGCTGGCTGGCTGAAAACCTCCTGCATTCTCATTGTGAGAAGCCAGAAGTTGTGCAGTTGAGGAAGACTTGTCACACTTGTGCCTTTCATGGGATGGAGGGCTTATGCCCTTGAATGATTTCATTTTTCCATGGCAGCATTCTGTGAGAAGAGAGAGAATGTGGAGAACGGAGCAGGACATGAAAAGATAATCTCTTCTCCCCTTGCAAGTTCTAGATTTGCCTCTTAAGATACATTTATTTGGCTTCTGTTCCCCCAGGAAAAAAACATGAGGTGAAAAGTGGTTTTTTTATGTCAGCTAGCTAAAACATTGGGATTTCTGCCAATCTTATAGCTCCTCTATAAGGAATGTTGAGTAGGAAATTTGGTTCCTCTACAAAGGATCACATGATGTGCAAAAATTGAGAACATCTGTTTATGGGCAGATGCCTTCATAGATATTACAGTTTCAACTGAGGCAGTTCTCGAGCGTATTTCACTGTTCCTTGCTGACAATCTGATTTGTGCTTTCCAACAGTGGGATGGCGTCGGACCTCTCCCAGACTGTGCAGAACCACCCAAAGGAATCCAGATGCTGTGGCACCCTTCAATAGTCAAACCCTACCTCACACTTCTTTCTGAGTGCTCAAATCCAGACACGCTGGAGGGGGCAGCAGGAGCACTGCAGAACTTGGCTGCTGGGAGTTGGAAGGTAGGAATATTAACCCAATACCTATTTCCTCTTCAGTTCTGAAGCAACCCTGCAGCTGACAGCAAGTTGGTGATATAAATGTATCTAATTGCTTCTGCTAGTGGAATAACCTTCTGTTTTTATAAAACTATGTGCAGTCAAATTTGAGATAGTAGTTCAAGGGCTACATAGTCGTATCACAGCAAATGTCAGCATACAGCAGCAAAGATCACATCGGTGACGTCAGGCATGAAAAATTGCCACTGAAAACCAATATCCAAATGAGGAGAACCAGCTCTTTATGAACCTGGGTGACAGAGCCATGAAAAATGAGCCAAAAATGCCACCAGTGGCAATCAAATGAAACCATATTGTTTTGTCACTGCAGAAGCTGGTTGACATTCTGTCCCTTAGGAGAAGCCAGGGCACAGCAGAGCAAGATATGAATGATGTGACACCAACACAAGTAATCTTAGAATCTACTTTTTTTAGAAGTAAGAAATTATTAAAATACATCCACAATATGATTAAACATATGCATTGAGTGAGGCAATGGGCAGTCAAAGCACTCTATTCCAGCTGAATCTACTTTTCAATTATATTCAAAAGATCCATTTTTCTTTCATGTATTATTTGCAGTAAGTTGAGTGAAAAATGTAAGAAAATACTTATAAATTTAGAACAGATCAGTAAAATTCAAGACATCACTGAACTTTGTTTACTTTTTAGGGCAGCTTTCCTGGTGGTAAGTTGGTTTAATTGGGTGAAAGTACTGTCTAATCCTATGGTGTAACTGCAGTGCATTGATTTTAAATTAACTCTCAGCAGGAATATATCTCATTTACATTGAAAACAGTCATGTACGGGGTAATGCACTGATCAAAGTTATGTCTCAGACGGTATCCTGTTGGGTTTTGGGTGGTTGGGCATTCGTATGTGATATGTAAACACTAATTTAATTAAGCATTCATTCTGAAATGTTAGCACTGACACTAAGAAATTTTCTTTTTCCCATAAAGTTTTATTGGAAGTTAGGTTGGCACACTCACTAGCTCTTCCAAGGTATATGATGTTTTGTTTGTTTTTTTAAATGATTGTGTTCCACAAGATTTATGAAATGTCTTTGACTGTTGCATTCAGTGGCATGTAAGATGATTTTAAAAAATATCTGTTCAGTGATTTTTATCCTATGCAAACACTATGCCTGAAAAATCATTATGGTTTTATTACTCTCATGGTGTAGACTGCTTCAGATGGTGTAATCCTGGCAGAGAAATGCAATAAATATGTTCTATCCATCTGGGAATGGGTGTAGCCCTGGTCCAAATGAGAAAACAATGCATGCATGTTTGCCAGGACTAATAGAAGTGCTAAAATCCAAGTGGTGTTCCTTCTCCCATTTCTAATAAATCTGTATACCTGTCATCCCTTAGCTGGCAGAAGTGTACAGGGAGAGGAAGGAAGGCTTTGCAGATCTCTTTGGCGAGTGCTGGCTTAGAAAAACTGTTTTGGGCTTTAATACTATCTGTGCTGATACCATGGGAAAAGCTGAGTTGTTCTCATATTGCTCTATTTTTCTAAAGATTCACCAATTCTATTACAAGGGATGTGCAGACACAGAATGAATATCCTTAATTTCACATGTCATACTAGCCATTTTTGTGAGGGGAGTAATCCTCTTTGGGGATTACATAAGCATTGATGTTTCCACCTTTAGACCTCTCCTTTCCACTGCTGCAGCCCAGATACAAAATGACTGAAATAAAAGATAGAAAACTCTTAAAAGAAGAGGTTATTCCTAACGGAGATTTTAATTTTTTTAGTTCCTCCAACAAATAGTAATTGTATAAAGAATGGAATTTTTTTTTTTTTTACTTGATTTCTTTTAAGAAGAACTTTATGAGGACTGAAAGAGAGAAGAGCAAACTATGAAGTAATGTTGCTATTAATAGTAATAGCAGTTGTGGGCTTTTTCCAATTAGCATTACTTTAATGCCAGAAGAATCACAGACTGTATGAGGCATCCAGCATATCAGGCGTGCTGACACACTACTGAAGGTACATCTCTTCTGGAAAAAAATACAATGCACTTGATACACTTGTGTAATTCCTTCCTAGCTGTTTCACCCCTTGGTTCCTGTGGTACAAAGCTATCTAATCCTCTTGGGTGGCCAAGAGCTAATATTTTTAACACAGGCAGTGCTTAGCCAGTGCTATTACAGAGAGAAAGTGAGCAGATAAAAAGGAAGTCTGAGTAATTTTTTAAAAATAAAGAAGTTGTGTAGGGGATTTAGATAAATGTCTGCAACTAGAATTAACAGACGATATGTGTCTAAATCCCCTAGACTACTTTGGAGAATTTCAGGCACAAAACGAAAGCATCAGTACGTAGCTTTAAGGATTAATAGCTCAGAAAGGCTGAAAGTTTTCATTATTCCAGGGAATATAGTTTCTCAGTGATACATACACATAAAATCAACACATGCACATGGTGAAACATAATCTGAAGGACATTTTTAGCACTGCTTCAGTTGCAGGAATTCCTTTTAAAGCCAAATACTAACATAAAAGAAAAAAGTGTGGCATACTTACATTTACATACAACTTTTCTGTGTCAAAATGAAGCACTTTGGACTAAAGTCTTGACATATATTACCCATCTGCAAAGTAAAACTTTGGAATCTGTACTGGAATCTGAAGAAGAACCATCTCTGTCATGGAAAATTACATGCATATCCTCAGAGAGGTTTATTTTTTTATTCATGTGCTTACTTGATGTATCTATGAAAAATAGGAATGGTCCTTCTGGATTAATATCTATGGAGACAGCCAAATATGTAAGTCTTCTGGAAAGACTGGACAAATTAACATTTTCCATATCACTGCCAGGATACCACTTTGCTTCAGGTCTAACTGCTGCCTTGCACAGTGACCTGTGACACCAGCAGGGTGTCACTGCATGTCCCCCTCCTGACAGGCTTGGTGGCTGCCGCTAATACACACTCCAAGCACATACCACCTGACAGCAATGGGGCAGTTGGTCACACTGGATCTGCACCCACCTACCACCTTCTGCAGAGCTCAGCTGGCCCCTGCGTCTGGGAGGGTTTCTGTTTTAGAGAAGTCATTGCTTCCCAAAACATTTTATCCCATTGAATCTTAACCATTGTAATTTCACAGTATCCTGAACATCCTGCAGACAGAAGGAGCAGCACGTGAAAAGCACGGCCATTGGGTTTGGCTTTGCTTCCTCTCATTGCCACGCTAAAATTTTTTTTTTCAAAGAACAGACTTTTTGTAATTACATTTAATGTGAACTTGAATATTAAAGCTGCTTAGACATATGAAATAAAAAAACCTAGGGAAACACTTTCCTCATCAATCTTAGCTGTAGTTTTCCCTGAACAAATAAGGTTTGAGGCATGCCTTTGGAAACAGTGCAAACTCTTTATTTCCTATTAGGTATTGACTTTCACTGGGAGCTCTGTTATTTTTCTTCGCCACTTAATTTGTGTTTAACCAAATTTGTGCAAAAATGTAGAATAAGGAAAAAGGAGACTTTCTGACTCCCTCAGCTGTATTCTGAAGACAACTGCTTGCTTATTAAGAAATGTCTCCCACTATAACTCTTCAAACCAGACGTTCTTTCTGCAACCTCATATAATTTTTTTATTTTAATGCCTTGCGTTGAAAATATTACATGGTTTAAAATTACAAGAGTGATCCTGTAAAAGATGGTCTTTTTATATGTAGTCTGGCATTAGTACTTTTCCTCAGATGGTGAAAATAAAAGTGGCAAGTTCTTTTTCTTTTTCACCTTGGTCAATCGGCTATTAGCGCATTAAATCTCCTGAGCCTGTAAAAAGTTATATGCAAAATGTCCTCGAGTTAACAATGTCAAGCATCCAAGGTTATGTCCCTTCTGAATAAAATTACCCTCTCAGGAGGAAAGGAAATATTAGGATATGCTTATTACTGTGTCTGTGGGTTACGTATCTGACAGCTGCATTTAGGCTGATGTCAGTTTGTCTGCCAGATATCACTGCAGTATTGCCAGACCTGTTGCCCTGAACTCAGAGAATCGTGAAAGAGCTGAGGTTGGCAGGGACCTGGAGGTCATCTGGTCCAACACCCTGCTTAAGCTAGGCCACCTAGAGGCAGTTGCCTAGGACTGTGTCCGGGTTTTCTGAATGTCTCCAAGGGTGGAGACTCTACAACCTCTCTGGGCAACCAGTGGCAGTGCTCAGTCCCCCTCACAAGTGAAAAAGCAATTCCTGCTGTTCTGCAAGTCCTGTTTCAGTTATCACCCGTTGCCTCTGGTCCTACAATATTACCTTTTCTATTACCTGCAGTTGATAACACAGAATTGTCACCACAAGTAGCATTTCCTTAGATTTGTCAAACCATTAAAAATAAGTTCTTCATTAGTATGATCCCTTTTTAAAAAAATACTATCATAACTTACATAGGCAATACCTATCTTTTAAAACCAGGAAACAAGATTTGCAATATTTCTTCTGGCAAGACAATGGCTTACATTGGAACAGGTAGCTCACCTGCTCTGAGCCTTGCTTAGTCCCTTCCGTGCACTCAGTCTTCTGTCTCAGTTGCTCTGCAGTCTTTATGAACTTCCCTCATCTGCTTTAATGACAGGAGGGCCAACTTCCTTTTCCACACTATTGCTGATACAGGCCAGGATGCCTTTGACCTTCTTGGCCACCTGGGTGCAGCTGGCTCATGTTCAGCCACTGTCGAACAGCACCCCCAGGTCCTTTTCTGCTGGGCAGCTTTCCAGGCACTCTGTCCCCAGCCTGTAGCTCTGCCTGGGGTTGTTGTGACCCAAGGGCAGGAGGCATTAGGTACCTCTGCCTTTTCCTCATCCCCCTTTCACTATGTTTCCCCCTGCATCCAATAAAGGATTGAGTCTCCCTGCCCTTTGTTTTGTTGCTGCTGTGTTTATAGAAACATTTTTGTTGTCTTTTACAGCAGTAGCCAGATTAAGTTCTACCTGGGCTTTGGCTCTTCTAATTTTCTCCCTGAAACCTCAAAACATCTGTGTAGTCCTTCTGAGCTTCCTTCTTCCAAAGGGCAGGGGAAAACTCTCCTTGTCTTTTCCTGAGCTCCAGCAAAGCTCTTTGTTCAGCCAGGCTAGTGGTCTTCTCCACCAGCTCATCTTTCAACATATAGGGATGACTTGTTCCTGTCAACAACAGGAACAAGCTTTTAAGTTTTTCTACTTGAAGAATGTCTAGCCTTCTATCTACTTGGAGAATGTCTGGACTTCTTTGCCCTTCAGTACTGTCTCCCAAGGGACTCTGTTTATCAGTCTCCTACATAGCCCAAAGTTTGGCCTCTGCAAATCCAAGGTAGCAGTTCTGCTGACGCTCCTCCTTTCTTGTCCTTTGACTCTGTAATGTGAGGAACAAATGCTGCTCTGTTGAAGTCAGTCTCCTGAGACTTTCTAGCGCCTCTCCTTTCCATTCCATGTTTGATCATACTCAGCAGTGAATGAGAAGGCTCTTTGGTTAGACAACTGATGTCCCTGCCTTTGATCCCTGATGTACAGGTACAGTACCCCTGTGAATGGGCTTTATGGGTCATTGGCCTGATCTCTTGAGATAGGCTAGGTGCTATCTTGGTCTTTGTTCCTTAGACAAGCAACTGCATTTATTTTGTTAATTCCATGCTAGAGAAATCTGACTCTCATGGGAGCAAGAGCTCCATTAAGTAAATTATTAGATAAAGAAACTAAAAACATAAAAGGGACCAATTTAGACACAAGGTCAGTGTAACTGCTTCAAAGAGTAGTAGGAGAAAGAGTTTCAAGCTCCTTACCATCCAGACACTTGAAGATAATGAGTAGTTATTTTCTAAAGCAGCAGACATCTAGGTTATCAATCTTCTCTTATCAGGCAAGGACACATTGTGGGCTCCTTGCCAGACTTTTCTGATGACTCTAGTTATTTATGTATTAACCCTTTGGAGTTTCGTCAGGCTGTTCCAGGAGAAAGGTTTTTTGGATTACAGTGAAAAAGCTTATTTTCATTTTCTCCAGAATAGTAATATTATAAGTCATTATGTGACAGGATGCAGAAGACCACTTGTAACGTACTATGTAATCAACAAAGGCAGACTTTTTAAATAACCAATGCTTTATTCTGTCAAGATTTCTTACCTGTGTAGAAACACCTCATAGATGAGACAGCATCAGTTGTTGAGGGGAAATGTATTGGCTCTATAGGACAGAAGACAAAATTGAAGGGACAGGACAATATTCAAGAAGCAAGACCTGCTGCTGCAAACACCTGTATCACAAACATCATGAGGAAATCAGCATGGACATCCGTATTTGAAATGGCAGTACAGTAGCTCATGGTGGCTTCATGCTCAAAGTAATCCCTTCCTGTAAGCAGTTTGCTTCCCATGAGATGTGTCACTTTTTTCCCAAAGCTTTTGCTTAATTATATTAGTTACAATGCTTGGAAAGCTGATTGTAAAAGTTCTCAGATCCTTTTGGATACAAAATACCTACTCGTACTGCAGAACAAGGATGAGGTGCAAGGGCAGTTGCTTACCAGTTTTACCTGGTAAAGATAGTTTAAGATAGTTTCTGTTAACACTGTTTTCTTTTCCTGTCATTTAGTTATTTAACTTTGTTTCTTTACCCACTGGATTTTTTTCCTCTTTAAGCTTTACTAAGGTTGTGGAGCTAGAGAAGAGTAACCAGTTAATATTATTCTCTTGTCCTGACACAAAGATACAGAAAACTTACTGGTAGGCTACCAGACAGGATCATTTCAGAGACAAGAACACTGCAATCAGGGGGCAGAAAGTCCTTGGAAACTCTCTTTCTGCTCTCTTCAGAAACTGCAGAAAGATAACCAAGATTTCAGAGCTTTGCTCTCTGTCAGGTCATGTGACTTCTTAGGGTTCCCAATAGGGTTATTTGAATAAAGTAGATCTGTAATTTTCAAATATAGAAGTACTTTATTTTTTTCCTGATAGGTATATTACATTGAGTCTGAACAGAGAGGAACATTAACCTTTGACTACTCATTGATCTTTGATTGTTCAACATGCAGTTCTCTTTCGTGGTCTGCTATTTTACTACTGTTAGCATGGACTCTTTCTAAACTTTTCCTAACAGACCTCGAGTCTCTCTAACCTTCCTGGTACTCTTGGTGATTTAGTTTGCTTTGTCATGCCTGCTGCCCTGATTTAGCTTTCATGCTGTAGTTTACGTCTCAGCAGTTCCCTTTAGTATTCAATAACCCAAGAGTCTTTGGGTCACAGCGCTGAACTGTACCAATACAGTGCTAATTCTAGCCAAGCTGAAATATGTGATGAAATATTCTGCAGGTACTTCAGGAACACTGATGTCAACGGCAGGAAAGTGAATCCATTCAAAACACCAAGTGTTTACAGTTGTTTATATTTCTTGCATTTTGGGGAGGGAATTTATTTTGATAGTTTTTTTCTTTTTCATTTTATGATGGAAATTTCTTCATTGTTCAGTTTGGTCTCCTGTGTTGCTGCTTCATAGGGGAATAAAGAAAACCATATGAAACACTAAAAGGAGTTAACTGACTAAATGCTTTTCAAATTTTCTGAAAAATATAAGTGTTATCTAGATTAATTACTCTTTTCTTGAGTTTCAGCCTAATATAATCTTAATCCCTAGAGGCATTCACTTCTGATATAATAATGTCACTGTCCTTTATAATAATAACTGACAAACATGAAAATAATTTTCAAGTTTACTGTATTTTTCTAACTAATTACTGTGATGAAAATAAAAAGGAAACTACTAATGAAAGTGGACATAGAGCTCTAGTATGTACCTTCAATGTGATGTATAGTAGTTATGCCCCCTGAATTCCATTATTGGTAAAGTGTATTCATGCACAGATTGTGGCTCCTGTGCTTGTCTCTGATAATTTAGCCTCAATCTGATGCAACAATAATGATTTTATTTTATTTTCTATCTGCTTGTTCCCACTGAAGTGTTTGCTGTTCCCACAGGAATGCTTTTGCTTTACAAACTGAACAGTTATTTGATCGTTGACACTTCCACTGATTTGTGCAGTAACAGGATGATTAAGTGTATTGGCAGAGTGCCTCATTTACTTTCTGATAGGCAACAAACCCTTTGTCTCTTTTCTTTTTTATGATTTTTCATCTCTTCGCTTTTATACTTCACTGAACTCACATTAGCGATTGACCCCCAACATGGAAATGCAGGTGCCTTCCACGATGGCTTTAGGCAAACAGAAGGATCATCAGTATACACAAGACCAAATCAATTTCCCCATTCTCTGCAAGAATGAAATAGCCTTTTGAGGCATCTCAATTTGAGCTTTCCTCTAATCGGCACAGTGCAGCGTAATTGCTTGCAGAGACTTGTCCTAATTGGCAGCTTAAGGAAAGAGAACCAGACAGTTCATACCACTTTCCACGTGGAAAGTTCTCCAGAGACTGTTGAAACTATTAAAAGCATTTCTCTCTTTCTGCCTAAGGTTCATGACTTGAAACAGCAAATGAAATGATAGCAAATCACAAACTGAGGAGTCTATGAACATTTCCCAAAGTGGATGATATCCTCTGGAAAAAGACAGCTTGGGAGGGAGAGGAGGACACAGGGGAGAGGAGGGGTTTTGTACGTACTTTTCTGTACTTCTCCTCCCATTGTTTTATATGTATGTGTGCATATGTGCATCTGTAAAACATTATATCTGGATCTTTCCCCTGTGAAAGCTTTGGAGTTGTATTTTTTACTGTTGTGATCAAATTAATTGGTTCATTACAGATCCTGAAGGCTTGCATGTCATTTATTCAGAAAGGAGGTTTATATTTTCACTTATTTTTCATACTGAGTTATTTCGGTGTTTCTCCCACAATGTCTCCTACTCTCCCTGGGGTTAAAAGGAAAACATTCCCTAATTTGTTTCTTTTAAACTTTTGGGTTGGAATGGACAATGAAAATACATCCCAAGAAGTCTGTTGTAAACCTGGCTTTATGAAACAAGTGCTTGTGTTGTCCCCTGGTAGCTGACTGAAAAAAAAATGAAAGAAAAACTGTTCACTGAGATTTTGGTATGGAGGTTTTTAAAATGTAGTGAATAATCTAAAGGATCATTTTCGATTCTCTCTGGTATTGAATAGACATATAAAGCTTTTTTCTCTCAAAACAAACACCCCCACTGATTCCCCATGTAGTCCATTTTGGAGATGCTACATCTGTGATGTACTTCTGCGATGAACAACAGCATCTTTCAGAATACTCTCAGCTAGCTTGAACTCTCACCTCAACCAGACAGGCTCACTTCTCTCTCAAAATATTCTCACTGTTACCTTGAACTCTCACGCTGGCAGTCACCTTGTAATCACAGCAGACACAACAGATGCTTCCCCTGGGAGAGATGTACAAAATACAGCATTTTTTAAGTGCGAAGAGATCTTGCTCATTTCCCAGCTGCAGGTGAGAATGCATCTAACTGGCAGGTAAATACATATTTATTAAACCAGGAAGGTTAGAATTATTTGCTTGTTGTTTTCATAGCATTCTTTATATTGAATATCCCATTAAAATCAAGGTATAGGAAACAAACCTTTTCAGAAAGTATTTCCTGTTAAACTCATAAATCCTTAAGATCTATTTTAGTTTTTTATCTGATGATTATCCTATACACTGGTTCTAGAGGAGAGACTGGAGGAGAGAACATAAGATAAATCAATTGCTACCACTTGTCTCCCCTAAACGGTTTGCTTTGCTGCACAAAATGACATCACATTTACGTTTTAGACACGTTTTTGTGCTCAGGGATGCTGAGAACCCCTCCTGCCACTTAACTGACTAGAAAGCTTATCCATAACCATTATCACTTTCATCTACAGCAAAGTTCAGCCAACTGGCTTTTGTTATGCATAGTTACTACAGAGGAGAATTAATTAAAAATGTTCTTTAAAATCTGGTTTCTTTTCCTTTTTCACGATTTCCCCTGAATTACATGGCCTGGAATGAATTGGCGCTCCAGATATTGCAGCATTGTAGTTCTTATCTATCTCCATATCTACTGTTCTTATCATAAATATATATTCTGGTTTTTACTATTCAGGGTATGTACCTGTTATATAAACAGATGCTTTTAAAATGAGCACTTCAGCTGTGGTAGAGTAGAGGCCCTATGCAGGGGTTAAGCTTGGTCTCCTGACAGTGAATGTGCTGACCTTTTTTTGTTTTTACTCTGTCTGGCTATGGAGTAATGCTATTGCAATGTAATTATTCTTTACAGTGGGATGTCTTTGTCAAAAGAGAAGGGCCATCTAGATGAGAAAATTCTAAGGCTGATCATTCTAGTTTCTGAAATACTTTAAATACTTCAAAAACAAAGGCCTTCCAGAACTTGTCTTCACCTTCCAGGTACAATGGCAAGATAAGCGTCCATGCCATAGCACTGAAAGGAGGGAGACTCTCTGTTTCAATAATTTCCATTGTCAGTACAAGAAGCATGAATGTGAACTTTATGAAAATTCCAGACAAGAGATCGCAAAGTGAAAGGGATGTGTGCCTAGGGATGACTTGTTTTGAAGTGGGCTGTGCTGAGGAGACCTGCACATCCTGCAGGTGTCCAAACATCTTAACTTCGACAATACCCACATGCTTTAAACCCACAAGGCCACAGTTGCTGTCTTGTTTACATGTTTTGCAACTGCTGGATGTAAGAGCAGAATAGAAAAGAGGGTAGTAGAGCTGATCTTCGTCCCCTCATGTGCTGGGAACCCCAAGCTGTGCAGCACTGGATGGACCTCCTACTCACAGCACACTGCACAGATCCCTTATTCTCTGGCATGATAATCTTTGGAGCTCCTAAAGGATTTCTTAGACATAAACAACTCTATTCATCATTTCTACTGTCAAATTAAAAGGATGTTTACATGAGAACATACTGCTCTCTTTGATGCAAAGACAAGGCCTTGCCAGTGGTGTCATGACCAGCTGTCAAGTGGGAGATGCCTTCGGGATTCTCTGATAGAATCAGCCACTGGGTTTTTCCTGCAGCCGTGTGATACCTGCAGCCAGGCACCACACAGGCCTGCACTTCCCTCAGGTCAGCTCTTGAGGGAATCTCTAACACTTCAGTGTACAATAGCATCCCAGTTAGGATCCCTACAGCTGCCAAAACCAGGCACATAGTTGTCCTCAGTTTTCCTTCTGAACAAGTTAACAATCACAAGAGAAATTATAATAGTGTTTTCATGTTTGTAGACTGAATAATTCTTATGGTAACAACAAAGAAATTCTCAGACCTCTTGAACTTGCTTTGTAATACATATTTTGTAAAATAAATGTTGTTGGTTTGGCAGTAAACAAGCATCATTAGATGTTGCATACAAAACGCTGATGCAAAGTAAGTAGTCTGCAGACTTGGGCTGTGAAAATGTAACCAGGTGTGCTGGGAGTGAAGTCAATCCATCATTTAATTTCTCTCTCACCATGAAAAAAATGAGTGCAGATTGCCAAATGAAGTGGTTGCCTAGTATCATCAATGCAGTTATTTCCATTCTGTTGAGTTTTGCATCCAAATGCTTCTGCTAGCCCTTGCTCTGTTGTAAGCTGAGATGCCTCTCTGTCTGTGGTGGATTCCTCACTTTGTTCCCACCGTGTCTCCCCCGTGTCTTTGCAGTGGTCAGTGTACATCCGCGCCGCCGTCCGCAAGGAGAAAGGATTGCCAATCCTGGTGGAACTGCTCCGGATAGACAATGACCGGGTGGTGTGTGCGGTCGCTACAGCTTTACGAAACATGGCCTTAGATGTCAGAAATAAAGAGTTAATAGGTATGTGCTTTCCAAACAGTCTGTATTTACTGTGGGTGTGTTGTTTTTTTTTTTTTCCCAGTTCGCAGCAGAATGAGTGCAATGAAAATTATTCTCACATTTCTAGAACAATTTCTTTAATTCTTTCTCTAGTGTGTCATATTCAGATTTTATGTGACAGCTTGCTAGTATATATCAAGGAATTGTTAAATTAATTAAACATCATGCAATGTTTCTTGATCTCTCATGCTGTAATCTCTGTAAAAAAAGCAATGGCTTTGTTCTTCTTTAGCACTTCATTCCTAGGCTGGCAGTAGCACTTGCATCTTCCACATCAAGGATCTAAGCAGAGCACCTGCTCCTGATCCTCAGATTACCTATTGCAAGTAACTTTGGAGTCATGAAATAACAAGTTATAAAAATTTGAAGATGGTTACAGTAATTTACTGGGCAGATGAGTAGCTCCAGCAAGACAACTGGGAGACTCTTGCTTCACAAACAAATACGCAGTTAAGGAAAAGGACAATAATTTGTGTAATCATTATTGTCTCTGAATTCTGACTGTACAGTAAGCACACATCTTGGGGGATTGGACACTTCTTATTTTAGGCTTTTGGTGGGTTTTTTTAGCTGAAATTCATTCGAACACCATGGGCTGTCATGTTCTGTCTTTGAAAAATAAGCACTTCCTCGATTTTTAACTATTCAATAATCATGACAAAATTATTTCTATTTCTGTACATTAAGAGCATATTTTCTGTTCATTTTTCCTAACTTGTTGATTTGTTATCATTACAGCATATTTCTTCCCTGATTTAAATAACAGAACTATAGAAATAGATACTATGATCATAATATTTATGGTTTGTATCCAGTGTGATCTTAGGGTTAATGCTTCATTACAGCAGTGCTCTGCAAGTTGTTAAAATGAGGCAGTCACTCCTCTCATTTTGGGAGGAGTGTCTCATTGTACTGATGTTTCCAAATCTGCAAATTTCATTTAGGAAAGACTATACATGTAAAATTGAACTGACTTAATCTGATGTGGCATTCAAAATACTGGACAAATCATGGATAGTAAACTTATACAGTCTCAACATTTTAATTTTATTAAATTCTTAAAGAACACATGATAAAAGCAAAGATAAATTTTAAAAAGGCGGGAACAATCTGTTGAAAATAATAACCTAATATATTTATTTACATAGCCAGCTAATAACAGCTGTAGAGTGCTGGTCTGATTTATGTTATTTGTAGGGTTATTCTGAGAAATTGTACTTCATAATTGCAGTAGTTATTTGCTGTAGCTTAAAAACAGTCCAAACATGCCAATATGACAGGGGAGTTATGATTATAATTCTTGAACCATTTCAGCTGTGATCTTTGTATTTTCATTTCTTTGGCTTTCATCACTGCACTTCAAAGCAACAGTAATAGTGGTCATTACTGCTCTTGTTCTCGAGTATTTTTTAGCAAATAGGGCCTATCATAGAGCTGATTTTTAGAAATGCTAAACATCAGCAGTGGTCAAGGATTTCAACTCATGTTGTAGTCCATCCATTTTTGTGATAGTGCACTTCCATGTAGTGCAGGATGCCTTAGCTGTTGGTATGCAAGCCTCAAAAGGGGCTTGATTTATCAGGGTAGTTCCTCAAGCATCCTTCTGCCTAGGCAGAAACTTCATGCTATTTATCTTTTCTCTTTCTGATTTTTGTTTGTGCATCAGGTTCTTGTGGTGACAAACTCACTCCTCACAAGCTGGAATTTCCCCCATAAGATAACCTTCTTAAAGAAGAATTTTCAAACCGTATATATAGTAAAGTTACCTAGCTAGAATTGATTGAGTTGGTTGGGGTTTTTTTTAATGCCTTTATAAAGCTTTCTTTTCAGTGGTGCTGTCGTTCCATTCCCAGCTGACATTTTTTTACTGAAATGTGCCAGAGAATGATATATTTAATTCTGCTGCTGCCAAGCATAAATCAGTTTTGAGACACCTGGAAAATATATCAGAAAGCTTGCTAAAATCCAGCCTCACCTGTATTGAGCTACAAAACAAAAAGACCCCTTTCTCAAATGGCCAGAAGTTTCATACTAGACTTCATTGAATTGACCCATCTGTTTTTCACACAGATTATCAACTGTGTTGTTACATTGCTAAAGGTTGGTGTGAGGCTTCTCTTAACATTTGTCTGAGCCATCCCCATAGCAACACTTTCTTTGTTTGTAGTGAGGTCTTCTTCCTTCATTTCAGGCATACTCCATGTCTTTAAAAGGACCTTCTTTTTTCTCCTTCTTCATTGTTTTTGCAATGTGCCATGTGTCCTTGGCTGAGACAGAGGACATATTCATCTTTCCCCTTCCCAAAATTAGGTTGCATTCAAAAAAGCCACGGTAAATCTGACCTACTTAGTACTGGAATAGGTAATGCAGCACCCTGTCTTCCTCCTTGAACACACTGCCCAGGTGCATTCCTGGTCACAGGTTAGACCACATTAATTTTCGCTTGACTTGAGGACCCTTATCTGCATAAAACAGTACAGAGTCTTTGTTGCTTCCCAAGAGTGCACCCAAGGGAAAGGTTTCTCAGCCTTTTCTGTCTCCCAGCTGAGGGAAGGATTCACTACTGATATTGCCTGTTTGGTTCTTCCTCGGTTTCAGTGGCCTAGGCTACACAGCACCCCTGTGTCCCTCTGGTACTCCAACATTTTCCTGCTTCTATTCATGTCTGCAGCATTTTGGAAGGCTTCTTTTCCTTCTTGAGGCACGTTCTGTCTCTGCTAAACTTCTCCATGGGTCTATTAGCTTCTCTCCCCAGCCCCACTAGATGCCACTGAGTTGACCAGAAATCACTTTTATTTGCTTTTGACTGTTCACTTAGGCAGAAGAAAATCACTTTTATCCCACAGGTCCTCTAAAAGCTATGTTGGTGAACTCAGTGCAGTTATGTCATAGCCATGTTCTTTCCCTCTTCTTCATCAGTCCCTATCTCTCAGAAAAAAAAAAAAAAAAAAAGGTAAGGAAAGGAAAGTAGAATAACAGACCCACACTTTTGTGTTCCTCGGGGCTATATTGGTGCCTTAGTTTGAGGATATGACATTATTCACTTTCTTCTGGGAATGCAGTTTTTAACTTGAGGGTTACCTGCAGACCTATTGCTCCTGGCAGTGCCAGTCATGCCAGGACCTCACACCAGAGCTGTCCCACTGCCTTCCCTACAGTGTGTGCACCTACAGATTTGCATTCTCTAAAGCCACATTTTGTTGGAATGGTATCAGAAATTGCTAACTTTATTAAGTTTATTTTCTTTAACTGGAGGAAACTTGGGTCAGCTGGGTGGGGCAGAGAAGCCCATCCCCAGTAAACAGCATCTTTGCAGGATGAATTATTTCCTTGCAATCTGCCCCAGCAACCTTCTGTGGCTTTCTGATTCAAACACCTTTCACACAGTCCCCTGGACTTTTAGGGAACTTTCTGTGGGTTACCTGAGTCCGCACAGTAGACTTGTGTCCTACTTTAGATGAACTCTTCTTTTTTTCTTTAGGAGTCTTCCACCAGGCACTGGTGCAGCAGCCTCCCTTCTTGCTATTCCCTCTACCCACTCTGCATATGAGAAGGCTTTCCAAATCAAGATTCCCCATTCAGTCCTGGGAAACAAACCAGCTTCATCTCTTTCTTTTACCTGAAAGACAGACAGCACTTTCTTCTCTGCTACTATCCACGACTTCTTTAACAAAAGAGATTATACATTGTACAGTTAATTAAAAACTATGTGACTTGTTATTCTACCTACACAAGCAGGTACAGACTATCCCTGTCTGAAATTTTTAAAGGATGACTATCCCCCAAATTTGTGTTTTCCTTGTTCTTGATTATGCACAGCATTTACCTTTTATTTTAAATGGCAATTACTGTGGCATTTTAAATTGCAATAGGTGATCTTTCAGAAAAGTTAAGCTGATTTTTCAAACTGCCCCAGATGAGAAATTTGTCACTATTCATGTAAAGCAGAATATGTACAATATAGGATTTGTCCTCTTGAAGGAAGATTTGGAATTTATATTCGTACTGTTTAGTGGTAAGTCCACAGGGTGTAGGCTTTGGAGAGAATGGAGAGCTGGAGGTAAAATGTATAAAACTTCAATGCACAGTTTTGTGCTTCAAGTCTTTCTGTCACTTTCATTTTATGCTGACGGTGGTTTCTGATGCTATTCTGGGTCAGTGTTGATTAAGAGGAATATTGTACTAGTAATTGAAGAGCACCATTCTTTCTCTTGGCCTCTTGGTCTGCATTTTTGCAGATAATAAAAGGTGGGGTTTTTTTAGAGACTGGTAGTATTTTAATCACTTAGCCTTGGGAAGAAAGGGGACAGTTCCACCTAAAGGTTTTTGCTGATTTCTTGTACTGGGTAGAAAACAAGTCCTTACATATCAAAGCTCTCAAACTGTATAGAGAATCCAGCTGTCTATTCAGAGCTCTAGATTCTATGGAGCTTGATGGGATAAGTTGAAGCACTGTAAAACTTAAAACATCCTTTTTGTGGCTATCATTGTAAAAGCTTGATTCAGACAAAGTTAGAGGTACAATTTCTTCTGCCTTTACAATGTTTTGAATTAAGTCTTGAAACAGGGCCTATAGCAGGGGTCATTTTGAAATAATTCTTCCTGAGTTGGGGGCTGCATGTCAGTCCTGAATTATCCACTCTTCACTATTCATCTGTTGGTAATACAGTTATTTATACAGAAGCTAACAATAGCATATTAATTAAATTATTACTTAATGGGTGCTGGAAACAGTTTACTCTTGCTAGGTGTCTAAAAGTTCATTGTCTAATATAAGATACCTGTATTAGACTCCCTTATGAGTGACTGAGAGACTGACAGAGTCAGTCTAAAATGTGATAAAATGGAGTTTACCCTGTATTAATTACCATATCACCATTGTTTAGTGATGGAAAAAATGTAGGGAGTGTGTAAATTGACAGTGTGCATCCTGTGATCTCATGAGCAATGTGGGTCTGTTTGGGTGCCTGGTGTTTGTTTCAAATTTTTATTGCTAAACTTGAGACAGTTTGACTGAAAGATATATCAGGAGTTCACAACTCTAATGAATTGTTAGATTTGCAGAATAATTCATGCTGGAAGTAACCTCACAAGGTCACCTTGCCCAGTTCTGCACTCAAAGAAAGGTCAGGTATGTTATTTCAAAGTGTGATACCGATGTTTGGAAAGATTGCTTTTCAGCTGTGAGGGTGAAAACGCATCAGAATCAAGTATTTACATTCTCCCAGCTGAATGTGGCTCTTCTGGTGTATAAACAGCTACATGGGGTCCTCGTGTCTTGAATGTGGTTGCATTTTGTTTCAGGATTAGTAATAAGTCCAAGTGAAAAGAGTTCCCATTTCTGTGGTTACAAGAACAGTAGCTAAGTCCTAGTATCAATGTACATTGATAGGGAGTATAGGGCTGTGTTGGGAGATGACTAAATTAAATATGCAGCTTTCATCCCACTTACGAGTGCCCACATGCAGCTTTCTCTTATTTTTAGATGTGAGCATTTCTGAATTTCTCACACATGCATCTGCTGACAGTGAGAGACACTGAATTTTTTTACTGAATTTCTAATAGACTTATAAAGTATCTTAGTCACTGGAATGTTAAATTGACATAAATTTGCTATGCAGAAGATGCCAGAAAGCACTAATCAGACATTTGTTCAGTAGAAGGTGAAGACATAATATATCCTGCAATTTTGTTAATTTGTGTCGGTTTTTATTGCACTTCATTTTTTGTGTTTGGTAGTTGAGCTTTGCAAAACAATAAACAGATACCTGAATGAGAACAGGCTGTCATCAAGAGGTTGATGAAGTTGATTTACAAAATTGAACATATTGTCATGCACTAATAACTCATGCTCCTTACTCCGTATCAATGAAGAGGAAGATAACAGTTAAGTTAGTAAAAGAATAATTAAACTTTGATATTTTATACCACCTGTATGGCAACATCTGGACTCCCTGGTTTCTAGTGCTGTATAAATACGTTAGCTGAGAATTTAACCTGATATATATTTAAATGTCAAGTATTTTTTTCCATTGCAGTATAAAAGCCTTGTGTCAAGGAGATGTTGACTTTTCACATGCCTTAAGCCACTTGCACAATGCTTTTTGCTCTATGTTTCCTGAAATATATTTCTGACAAGCAGTCCTGGTCATTACAGAGGTTAGAAAAGGTTTTCAGCCTTAGTCATTTATTACTAAATAACATTCTCACATGGAGAGGTGTAGGAGGAAACTGAATTCTTATTTTTAGTACCAAAGTCAAGATCAAGCACTTTCAAAACTAGATTAACTCTTCTACATCTGAACTTCCCTATTGCCTAAGTACCCTGTCTGGATTTGGAGGGATTTTTCTCTTCCATGAACCATCTGAAACAAATGATGTTTCAAGTAGTCAGCTGGGCTTCTGGACAGTAGAGAGAAACTGGCACCTCTACGTGTTCATCCCACCTAACCTCTATCACCTGAAGCATTTGATCTTACAGAGTAATGGGTCCTCTGTGAGAACCTAGAGAAGTAGCCAGAGACTCAATGGCCAGCTTTTGTGTGACTGAAGGTAGGGAAGCAGCATCCCATCCAAAGTTGTTCTGGTAATACAAACTAAGTACTGTCCTGCTCCCCTTTAATTAGGTCAGTAGATTTTGCAAGGGCAATTGGTGAAAAAGCACTACAGTTTTTCATTGTCACCCAAAACAGCAGAAATAACTGCATGCAGGCTCAAATCTAGGATAATGAGGGATAATACTTTCACAGATGTTTTATCTTGTAATGCCAAGTCAAAGAATCATTTCATCGCTGTCACAGTAAGATGAAGATGCCTCACAAATTCTGACTACAACCCAGACACAGGTCAGCTATTCCTTCTAGTGGAATATACTGTGGGGAAATGTCTGTAAAATTTCTGTTTCAACTGCTGGTATCAAGAGAATCATCTTCAGTGTTGCACCATGTCAGCTTCTCTAGATGATGATGGTAATTTTAAATGATGCCATATAATGCTTCATGGTTTACAAATCTTAAAGTCTTTATTGTAGGTTTTTTCAGTTTGTATTCACATTCAGTATTACTCAAGACTAAAATCTGAGTGCAAGTCATAAAAGTTGCAAAATTTGGTAGAGGTGGCCCAGGGAAGCCTAGATTCATCATGACTGCCAAAAACACCACCACCACCAAAAAGCAGCCAAAGGATGTGCCTTTTCACTTCACTGATGTGCATTTCATGAAAAAGAAAGTGCCCTGACCTGTACCTTACGTTTTGCTTGAGATAAACAATTTCTGTTCAGTTCTTTTCTCCTGCACAAGGTAGCAAGCAATTAAACTGTAACTGTTATCTGCTTTTCTCACTCAGAAGATTGACGTTTCAAACAATTTAGGATTAATTTTCATCTCTGTTTCTCAGTATGTTCATGCTGGGAAGTGCCACTTATCGTTTGGAAATGTGGAGTTCTGATCTAAAAAGTGTGTATAATTTAGTCACATATTCCATAAAATATACAAAGGTAGAAATGCAAATTTCAGAAACTGCCAAACTAATTTTTAAAGCACTTTTAAATCCATGAGAATAGAAAAGCAGTTTTGAAAATCCAAGTTTTGTGACAGCCTTACAGTAACGTGTATCAAAACATGTTTCCAGCCTGTTATGTATCAACGTCAATTGATGAAACAGCAAGCTAGTTTTATTTTTTGTTCTCTGTAAGATTCCAAATAGTGTTTTCCCCTGAAATACATATCACCATAAGTGATATTCAAATGATAGAAGTGACATATATGGCATTTTTTACTAAGAGCATTTTTCTTTTGAAGAAACTCAAATTCCCATTCACGACATGTCAGTGCAAGAGAGTAGAACATGGCAGGTGAATTAGCATTTGATAAAGGAAGGTAATGTCATTTTCTTCTGATGTGTGAAGACCCTGAGAATAGGTCTGGGGCACTGTAGTTTCAAAAGATGTTGAAGGTGGATCTGAGAAATGGAAGAATTTAGACTGGTAAGAAAACAAAGGATGAATGTGTATTGATTAAATTTAAACTACCTATAGATTGTTTTCAGTCACATTAACGTAATTTTCTCTGTGCATCTACGTCCTTGCAGTCTCTAAATTAGTGCAGTTGTTCCTGCAAAATCTCATTCAATCCTAGTTCCCAAGTTAGATGTTGACAGGTGAAGTGAGCAACACACAATGTCCCTCTCACCTCGTGTGGCTTTTGAGAGATACTTCCACTTCTATTTTAGTGTCCCCAAAATTGTTTACTTCATGTTTCAGAAAGCTTGAAAAGGAAGAATGTTAAGGACAAAATCTAAAGACCATTCGCAGAAGTCACACTGGTAGCAAATTCTGATTGCAGGGAGCTAAAATATTTCTATGTCTTTGCACAGGAGGAATAATTGTGGGCTAAAACAGAAGTAAAATAGCTCTGAATATACAACACAGATGTTTGACATCATCTTTTAGATTAGAAAATGCACCATAGAATGTCTCATTTTCACCAGATAAAAATGTGACAGTCTTGTTTTAGAAATGGTATTCCTTAATTTAGTGCTCCCACTAAAGTGAAAAACCACAAACTACTTCCCTGTCCCCAGCCCCTTCAGTAAGAGACAAACGGCAGACATACCAAGTCGAGATAAGGACAATTTAGTGGAAACTGCAATGAGATAAGAAGACGGACAGTAACAGCAACGAAGTTGATAACAAAAAGATACAAAATTGATACAAAAAGATGTCTTACAGGCAAAAATTGCTCTCCAACCAGGACAGTGGACAAAACAGTGGACAGACTGTCCATGGCCACGCTTTTTCCCTCCAGCCGGAGACAGTGAAAAACAATGGTGAGCAGACTCTCTGGTGAGGACCAGCATTACCCCACCACTCTGTTCACTGCTTGTTCCCCAGAAGGAGCAAAAGAATCCCTTTCCCCCACCACCCAGCCATGATATATGATAGTATCTAATAGCACCCTGTCTTGGCCACACCCACACAGCTTCAGGCTCTGCCCAATCACAGCTGCTGCAAAAAATTAACTGTGTCCTTGGCCAAAACTAGGACAACAGCATAGGTAGAAGATACCAGAGAGTTGGTGTTCAAAGAATGCAAGATCAGGAAGGATTGTGGATGTCTGGGTTCTTACAAGTGGCCTTTTAACTAAATCTCAATGCAGTTTAATTGAATTTAGTTTTTCTTTCTATTCCTGACCATTAGGTGCTTACACAATATTCCTGGTTCCAAGCACTTGCCCGGTATGCGCAGAAGGTGATGGTACTTCTTTGTTGGGTCATATGCACTCTGTGCCAAAATACATGTGTACATGGGTTAGCTTAGCCTTGACAGATAAAGGCAGTTAGTCACATACTTGCTGGTTTCTGCATGCCATCTTCAGAGGCTTCTGGTTTCTTACAGTGTAATTGGTCTTCATGAAGTACTTTGATGTAGGATTTCTTCATTTGTAAGAACCAAGTCATATCGTGGTTGTTTCCATCATGTATTATGGGTTTTAGTGTTAAAGGCCCTTGTTTTGGGTAACACTAGTAAAGCATCAAATATTCTCTTAATTACAGAAAGCAGAATAGTGGTCTTTAGCTGCAGCCTTTGCAAATGAATGCTGATGAATATCGTACCTTTATGTGCATGTAGTACCTCTGAAAAGGCACTGTCCAGGACTGTCTGGAATCACTGTCAACCATGTCTTGGGTTTCTGGTCATTTATGGGTTCTTATTTTTGTTATTGGTTAAATAAGTCTCAGAAAAAATCCAATTCCACCCCTACTTAGCAAGCAGTATTTTAAAAAATCAAAATCTGCTGCTTCATACTTATAACTGAAAGGATTGAACAGCAGCAGTTTTGTACTACACAGTCACAAAATATTAAAAGGGTAACAAATTCTCATCATCTGAGATAAGTGAGGAAATAATCAATTTGCTGAGGGGCCTTATTATCATAATTCCATAAGGTAAGACTGTGATTCTGCTACTTAATATCTCGATGGGCTCAATTAAACAAAAATAAAGAAATATAGTTTTCCTCCCAAGGAAAGCCTCAAGAACCCTTAGAATCAGCTTCAAAGCCCCATTGATCTCTCCATGACATCTCTGTAAAATTACTTGAAATCTGGTATTACTGATACAGTCTTCAGTGTTATTATGTTTTTCATTTTGCTTTTGCTTCCTCTTGTGGCTATGTTATGCAAGAGGTTGTGTGAGCATGAAAAAGATTCAATGACTACCCCCTAGAGTTAGCAATGTTATATATGTATATTGCATCATACTTTATAATGATCAACTGGACTTCAGGAATTGGCCTAAGAAACCATTAGTATGCATTAGTGCTTAAATTTATGCTTTTTGTATAGGTATGTAATCTGAGTAGTGCAATTTGAAAATCATGGTAAGACGAAAGAAAACAGCGTGTTGTTAGCACTTATAATTGAAGGCCTTTATATTTTGAAAAAATGAACTAGATAATTGAATATTTTAGATCTGATTGCTCCTATATTCCAGAATGAAGATTTTTAAGGAGACTTAATCAAAGAAACACCTTTAAAAACACAGTTTTGAGAATTTTTAGTAGATTGTCGAGCTCTACCTTACACAAATAAATGGAAATAAAGCCTACCTGGTTGCTTGTGGTTTATAAACCTTGGCCAATGTGCAGGGAAGTAATCAACAATGAAATTCAAAGCTGTTAAGTAATTGGTAACAGTCTGGGATACTATGAAATTCCTTTGCTCACTAGATGATATTGTGCCAGTTTGCATCCTCTTAGTCCATGTAAGCCTAGAAAATTAAGTAACTGGGTGACTTAAGAAAATATGCTTAAAAAATAAAGTAAATTTTTCAGGTTGTAGGGAAGGCTTCAGTCTGCAAGAAAAATAAAGACAAAATTTGGTATTACTGGATCTATTTGATGTGGAAGGAGCCTCCAGAGGTCAATCTAGTCCAGCAACAGAAGGTTGCTTAGGACTTTGTTCAGCTGATGGGGTGGAGATTGCTCAACCTCCGCAGCCAACCTGTTCTGTTGTTTGACCATCACCGTAGCAAAATTAATCTTCCTTTTATCAGTTGGAATTTCCTGTGTTCCAGCATATCTTTTGCTTCTTTTTCTTAGACTGTGGAACTCTAAGATGATCCTGACCCCTTCTTCTCCAGACCATTCCATTAAGTAATTGTCATCAATAGCAAGATCTCTCCCTAAACCTTCCTTTAAGGCTCAGATAATGCAGTTCTCATCTGCCATGTGTTCCAGCCCCCAGCTGTCTTTGTGGTGCTCCACTGAATGTGTTCCATGATTTTATCTTTTTGTTCTGGGCAGAAAAAAAGTTGATGTGACACCCTAGATGTAGTCTAGACACAGAGTTGCTTGAGTGAGAGGAAGAATCACATCTGTGTTGGGTTGGCTAGACTCCATCTAATACAGACCAGGATGTCATTGGCCTTCTGTGCTGCAAGGGCACAATCTGGACTCATGCTCAGCTTGTCTACCAGCGCTTCTAGGTTTTAGAGTTTTTTAAAAAATTTGCTTTCTAACCAGTTGACACCCATCTGTGTGATGGTACTGGGGCTTATTTAGTCTTGAGTGCACTTGGCTTTGTTGAACTTTGAGTTTCCTGTTCAGCTGTCCATCTGAATAGCAGTCCTACCCTCCAGTATATTGACTACTCCCTCCAGCATCACATTGTCCACAGTCTTTCTTTCTGTCCTATCACTGGGGCTGATAATGAAGATGTGAAACAGTCTTGCCCCCAGTACTGGCTCCTGTAGGATGCCTCTAGTAACCATCTGCCAGTTGGATTTCATACTGGCAATGAAGTTCTTCTGTCCAGCCAGTTTTCTGCCCACCATATCAAGTAGATGTACTTACCTAGTCAAAATCTCAGTAAGGACACTGTATGGAGTACGGGTAAACTAGCACATTTGTTTGTTCAAGCAGTGTAAACTCTGTAATTCCTGAATTAGAAGTGGATAAACACAATTTAAATGTCTTTAACCTCAGTGACATCATTGCCGATACTTAAGTTACTTCAGGACAAGGTTCACCAAATTTTAAACTACAGTTACAGTGTTACAGTGTATAAGCTTCAGGGTCAAATCATCTTATTGTGGAATCATGGCCATAATAGGATAATTGTAACTAAATTTGATTAAACACAAAAGTTTGCTTTATTTACCAGAGGGAATTGTAGTAGTAGTTCAAGTGTTGCATTTTTAGTAAGGCACTGTACTTCCAGATTTTTTAAAGGTAATTCTGTGGAATGTCATAGAATATCCTGAGTTAGAAGAGACCCTCAAGGATCATCAGATTCCAGCTCCTGGCCCTGCACAGGACCATCGCCAAGAGTCACCCCATGTCGCTTACGGCATTTTCTGAGCAGTTCTTGAACTCTGTCAGGCTGGTGCTGTGACCACT
Organism: Rhipidura dahli; assembly: GCA_013399225.1. Taxonomy (NCBI): domain Eukaryota; kingdom Metazoa; phylum Chordata; class Aves; order Passeriformes; family Rhipiduridae; genus Rhipidura; species Rhipidura dahli. The sequence continues at coordinate 165,332 of VXAC01005196.1, read as the reverse complement.
GCCCTGGGGAGCTGTTCCAGTGCCCAAACACCCTCTGGGTGAAGAACCTTTTCCTAACATTTAACTTTGTCTTTGGAATTGATTACTTTCAAATCAAAGAAATTAAATGTAGCTTCTCAAGTGTTCATCAGCAATGCTTATTATTAAACTAACCACAGGTAGACTAACAGATTGTGATGTGATACATAATTCAATTGTATAGCAATAACATGAATTTTAAATTATTTCAGACACATGGAAAAAAATGGTTGTAAGAAATGTGATCAAAACATTCTTATGTACACAGGCATTTTTATTCTCTCCTTCAAAATAACTTACTTCAAATTCACCTCTGAATATCATCTGCAAAAGTATCCACATATTTAATTGATGTAGAGTGTATTTAACTTAATATTTATTTATATTAATATAAACACACTACAACACCGTATATGTGTGTGTGTTTATATGTATTTAGGTAGGTTTTATTCTAGCCTTTTACTTGTACCAGAGAGAAAGAGAAAGAGAAGCTGTGCTGAGGAGTACACATGCATACAGAAAATTATTCCTTCCATGTAAAACACTCATTGTATTATGGCATACAATTGCAACAGCTAGAAGAAAATCTTGTTGCTGTCAGCTTAATCTTCTCATGGGAGCTAGAAGGAATTTTTCCATCAAGCTCTTGAGAAGCAGGATTCAACTCAGAGTAACAAAGCAGCAAGCAGCACTATTAAGATAGAGTGAGTAGGCTGCATAGGTATTATTCACCATAACAATGCCAAACAATGGTAAGGTCTACTTTAAATCAATTAATTAAATATGAGAGTAAAGTACAAGTGGTTCTTACCATCTGGGTTAATAACATCTGGGTAAGATTCTTAGGTGCCCGATGGTAAATTAAGAACTGAATTTCTGTTTTCAGTCATGACATAGGCTTTAAATGGACTGTTTTAAAGGACTAAAAGTTTATTATGGAAAACAGAGTTGGATGCCAATTACTTCACTTTGATCCTTTGAAAATGTTGCACTTAGCCCATTAAGTATATTTAATAAATTCATGTTAAATATATTATATAATAGAGTTCATTTTTAATAGTGGAATTTCTATTTTGACTCTTAAAATTCTAGGCTCTCAGCTGATTGAGTTAGCATATTTAGGAGATTACAGTTTCCTAACCTACCAAGTGGTAATTCACTGTGAGGCAGTCAGTGACACAATATCCTCCTGCTTCTCGGTTCTGTCTTGTCCCTCATTAACACATCACATCTACGTTGAATCAGCACTCCCTAACTTATTGGTCAAAATGAGCTGGGGGAGTAGAAAGATTACTGTTTCCTTTTGCAGACAAACTTCTGTTAAACACAGGAAACTCAAATGAATGACATGAGCCCCTGACCTGAGAGGTGAAAAACTTTGACTTGCCCAGTATGTTTATGAAGCTCAAAATGATACATTTTCACATTTGGATACTGGAGGTCTGCCCATAGCCCGAAAGCTGTTTTATTGTGTTAGAATCCAGCCACCATGAATCCTATCTTAGTATTATTGCACCACTGCTTTACTGAAAACCTTCCCTCCCCATTCTTCCTTCCCTCCCTCAAAAAACAAAACAAAATAACTGGTTTTGGCCATTCCTTCATGTCTCTGTGGAAAATTAGAACAGCAAAACAGATAAACTGTGTTCCTCAAGCAGACAAAAGCAGAGTCCTTTGGAATATAATGGCACCAGATAGGCTGGCAAGCTGGCATGTATAATTTCCCTATATTGGTATTAAATCTTCAGCAGCTAAAGGTGTTATCCTTTGCTGTACAGTTATGTACCACAATGTCTAAATCAAGCCCCAAAGAAAAGGCCATGTCTCTTTCTCTCTTGTGAGCCACTAACAATCTGAAATACCAAGTACATCACAAGCAAAGCCTTTGAGACAGGGGTTTTGAGGATGGATTTCTGTGCATTATCCACTGTAGTTAAATCCATTCGTCTGCCTTGGGATTGAATATGTATATGCCTTATACTGAAAAGCTCAGCCTCTTCCTAGGGAGACTGAAATTCATCTCATTCGGTTGTAGCCCTGTTCAAGCATCTTTCATTCACTAGGACTTTTCTGATAAGCTGTGCTCAGCTTACAGAAACTTCAAAGCTGAGGCAAAGTTATTAAAAAGAGAAAAAAGAACTGCACCTTTAGTTCAATCTTCAAACAATACAAAAATCGATTAAGAGTCAGAGATTAGCTTTATTGTAACCCTTCCCACATTCTTATGAAAATGAAATGTTGTCTCTTTCCTTCCCCATTTTATTCTAAAATCTACTTAAAACTTAAAAGATCAGTAACTATCAGTCTGGCAATATTAATAACAAGCTGCAGTTTGGAGCCCTGTGGCTAGAGATTAGTTGTAGAGTTGCCTCCAAACTAAACAAAGTAAGAGAATGAAATTATTTACAAAGCAAACACTAAAAAAATCACATCTTGAAGCTGGAAGAGTTATTGCTTCAGTCATTCTTGAGAAGAAAAGCACTAAGTCTTAGGTGGCCTCTTGAGTTGGACATTGGCCTACCTTACCTTGGTTTCTGTAAATGTGAATGAATAATCATGTGTGGCTTTGTCATTGTGAGAGACAATTGGTGTGCAGAAAATGTTCAGACATCACCCACTAAAAGAAGCTGTAAAAAGCACGTCCTTATTACAAAATTGATGAAAGAACTTTCAGAAGCAGTGGTACTAATTTGAAAGATAGGATGGTGTGAGCTTTTTAACCAGTCCGGGGGCACAGCTTAGATTACAGTGGGAACCCAAGAGAAAGCATCCAAGGTGAGCTGTTCACAGACTGATCTTCCTGGAAAGAGCAGTGCTTTTGAGTACTGGCCCATCAGTGTGTGCATAACTCTTGCAGGATGGGTGAGTCAGAGCACGCACTCAGCCATCTGGCCATGGCAGCAGCTGACCCAGGAGCCAAGTCACCTGTAGGCTGTGATAAAAGAAAAAGTATTCCCTGGATTGTGAAGAGGAGTGGAGGGAGATAAGATGTCTCAGCTTTCTGCTTTGCCTGATCCTGAAAGGGAGCAGACAACAGCGAGTGAAAAAAGAAGGATGGCGGTCAAGTATACTCCAGGAATTGTGCAATTAGGAAATGTAAGGAAAACATTCAAAGACCTGGATCTGGTGACTCAGATTGTGAATCTGACATTTTACATCTAGGTGTTATTCTTGGACCTCTTTTTTTCCCTTTCTTCCAAACACCAGGAAGTTAAGCGGTTTATTCCTTTTGCAAGATCTTATTACCTTATCTTCTAATAAGTATTGCACTCATTCACAAGCTAAAAGGGTGCTTCATCTAAGGAGTATATTTGCAGGGCCCTGAACCACAGAGACTTCAAGTAAAGGTCTCAAGCCATTATGATCCTGAAGAAGGTACAGAGTATTATCAAAAGCATCTATCATATTTTGACTGCAGGTGTTCTGAAAATAAGCTCTGTGTGCAGATTCCTGCCAGCCATCATTTTGAGCCCACTAAACCAATACATTTGCATTTGCAGCTGAAATTAACCAATTATTTTAAGGGGAAACCAACTGATGTTGAGTCAATTGATAGGTCTGTCAGTAAAAAGAGCTATGAGCCAGTCCATCAAGTTACAGCTCCACCTCCTACTCCTTCAAAATACAACGTACACAACCTCAGTTAATAGTCCTGTCCTGTCTCTCCCAACACATCACAAGCCTCCACTTTCTGAAGTTAGCTCTGTGCCTGACCCTCCACCTCAGCAATATTCAGATCCTCTAGAGAGGACACAGTGCAGTTCACTTTTTATCCTCAGAAAAGCTTCCCTGATAAAGGCCCTGTTAAAGGAACTAACAGATTCAGAAAACAATCACTCCTTCTTACAACTGCTTTACAGTAAAACCTTACTTAGTTCTGCAAGGCCCATTGGGTGCAAGTTCGGAAGTCCTAAACCCAAACATAATCTCTTGACAGGTGAAGCTCAACATAAACGACAGTTGCCATCAAAATCTCCCAGTTCTTGCCAGCCAGTTTCAAAAGCACTCAGCTTATTGCAGCTTCCCAAGTTTGACAGTGGAATGGATACAATACATTGTACAGTGTACAAGTTCAACAAGCCTAAATATCAACCCAGTAATGTTAATGCTGTTGCTAAAGCCATTCCTATGAGTCCTTCAGCACTCAAGGATGAGAAGGAAGACAACAGACACACAGTTGCAGCCACAGCAAGAGGCATATTTAACAGCTTTGGCGGTGTATTCAGCTCCATAGGGACTGGAGTTAGTATTTTTGTACCACAGGGTACATTCCAGATGGACTAGAGCAAGAAATGTTTCAAAATCTGCAGAGACAACAGTATGCTTCCACTTTTGGTCAAAGAGAAAAGTAAAATGCTTCTTGGCCCCTCAGTAATGTCAGGGCTTCATGAGATTAACATTCCTGAAATCAGTGGACTTGTGCCTGAGTTACTGTGACCCCAAAACCTGTCAGAACAAGTCCCTTCCTGGGGATCCAGACTGTTTTGTTGAAGGAAATGGTTTCTCAATCCTAACTGACCATTTATAAATAGTAAGTTAGCTCCATGAATAAACAATGGATAACTGAGATGGACCTCACATATAAAGTGAACTGCTCTATGTCAAGGCAAGTAAGAGCAGCTTGCAAGCATAAATTCAGAATTAAAATTCAGATACAATAAAACACCATATGAACCATGCCCATTTTGGACACTTGACTTGCAATTTTCTTTGTTCCAGTTCTTTAAGTAGATCGGATGAAGACCTCATCCTAGACATGCGATGGGGCCGTATGTCCAGGGACTCTGCTTTTTCTGCCTTCTCTTGGTGACCTGCAGCCTCCAGCAGCAGCCTCCTCTGCCATGTGTGTTGCTCATGAACGCAGTGGGTAAGAATGGTGCCACTGCAGTACAGTACCGTAAGGAACACAGCACTGTACCTTGTTTGCAGGTTGAAGAGGCGTAGTTAGAGAAGCTGAATATCTAATTGAAGCTGAGATAGCAGTCAGTTCGGTCTGTCTTCCTAGCTACTCTTGTTGCTTTCATTTGAACTCATTCTCCTTGGTCCCTGTCTTTCCTGAAGTCTGCCATTCAGACTAGTTGTGGTGTTTCTCCATAAGATCTGCACAGAGGAATGTATCACCTGTATGTTCTAGCAGGTTAATACACACCTGAATAGCTGTCTGTGTCACAGCAACCCATCTTGTAACACATGCCTATCTTGTGATCTTCTCTGGCTTCCTGATCCTCTCCTCCAGAATTGCTACCCAGTAAGTTGTTCTTCATTCTGTATTTCCACAGATAATCATCTCCTACCTCTGTGTAATTATATCATCCATTTGACTTTAATGAATTCCATCTTCCAAAATCAAGATAACTGAAATCTAAACCAGTCCTCAAACATTTTTCAGCCTCTGTCCTTGTCTCTATCACCATCCATACAACTGGCTGTGACACAGGATGGATATAGTCCCAGAATAGAAAGTTGTTGACAGAAATTAATTCATACATTTTCTACAGAATTATTTTGATAAATGCTTATATTTCAGTGAAGAGCCATTAGTACCTGTTTTGAATAGAACCATCCAAACATTTTTTCATCCTATTTACACCAGTCCCATCTTAATTTCCATTCCTGTTCTGACAATAAATACATATTTTCTCCTCTGTATTAGTTAGTTTTTCCTCTTGCATACTCTTGCTGCCTTCATATCCCAGAATATATTCATATCAAAAAGAATGCAGTCTACTGTGGTCTTTATGTAGTTAAAATTTGTACTGGGAGAAGAAACGTGTGCATAGATGAAGAGTCACATTCATCATATTTAAATGTTTCTTCCACTATGAATAATAATCTTTTTGACAGGGGAGCAGCAGAGGGACTATATGTGCCATCTAGTGTATTATGTCAACTTTATGAGATGTAATACATGTATTTTTTGACAGTTTTCTATTGATGTGCAGTTGTCTCATGATGGTTTTGCATTGGATTGGTTTTGCATTTGTTTTGGGCAGGGAGGTTAGGCTAGACAAGCTCCAGATGTCCTTTCCAACCTCAGTTATTCTGGATCTACATGTAATTATGAAATTTACTTGATATTAATAAAAACGTTTTTTCATATGTGTCTATATGAAGTCAAATACTTTTATGAATTATAAGGACAACATTATCAGACTCAGTCTCTCAAAGGAGAAATAATTCCAGGACAAAGAGAACTTGAACATAAATGACAGATTTATCTACTTTAATTTGCTTTCAGAAGAGGATTTCATAGCTCAAAAGTGGGCCAAGTTCCAAGATGTTCTTCAGGATATTTACTTTTAATGTTTGAAATAAATATGTACTAAGGATATATTTCAGACATTTTCAAAGATAAGAATATGTGTTTCGATAAATCTGGTAGCTAAAAGCTACCCAATAGAATAGCTCATAATTGGTAAGAGAGTACTTTATATTAATGATCTTTAAAGAATCTTTTCAGTATGGTTTGTCTGCTATAAATTTCATGCAACATGACTGCAAATGTGTTTTGTGTTGCTCTTTATATTAGATAAGGAGCTCATGTTTAAATGAACACGTGGCTGCACAGTATTTCTGTTTACTGTGTCTCACTCAATAGCTGACATGCCAATACTAATATTCTCCTTCCTTCGTGTTTTTTTCACAAAAGTTTCATCTATCTGATTGGTTTGTTTTTTTTTTAATAGGAGTAGCACTATGATATTTAAGATCCATGTAGTTTTGTAGTGCCATTTAAATAGAGTATTTAGCATAATTGTTAAAGGGAAGACCACTGCCATTTGCTTGTGCATTGCATCATATCCATTACTATCCCACATTTGCTTTACACATTTGGATTTGATTCATAGGCAGGAATTTTAATTGGGTGTTTCTGCTAAATCGAGCTGGGAACCAGCTTGAGCTGAAGGAAAAGCAGGGCTAACAGGAGCAAAATCTTTAATTTTCTCACATAGTGAAGACTAATGTTTGCTTGAGACAGTGATAAATGAAGCCTTACCTCATTGCTCCTGCTCTGCTTTATGAGAGCAAGACCATGTCAAAAAACTGTGGTCTCCTTTTTGACAATTATAAATATTTCTTGTGGCAGTATATTTTCTACTTTTACTGGCTTATTTGGTCTTGGGATTTGTTACAGGTTCAGAATTTGTGCTGTTGGGGGTAAGGATTAGAGTTTGGGGTTGGGGTAGGAGGCGGGGGAGAGGTAGGGGCTAGGAGTGAGGCTTAGGGTTAGTGGTCAGAGTCAGTGTAAAGGCTTAACAAGTGTGGTCTAACACCCAAAGCCCACTTACAGCCACAAAACCAACCCTGCCTTGCTGGCCCAGCTCTCTCACACCCTTTCTGTGAGCTTCACATGCCAGCCTCCAGGTCCTGCCTCCTCGAATGCTGAGGCTTGAAGATGCCCCAGGGGTCCAGCTGAAGCATTCTGTCCACCTGGACCTCTGCACAGGCACCCGAGAGCTGGGGTCAGAAGAGGGGTTGATTGTGCAGGGTCAAGAAGGAGGGCTTAGGCTTTGGGAATCTGCACAGGGCTTGGGCTAGGGTTAAACCTACCTTTTGGGGAAAGGGATTAGGCTTTGGAGTTGGAGAAGGGCTTTGGAGGTTCCAAGGTTTGGAGTTCCATGAAAAGTTTTGGTGAGCAGTTGAGGTGTAGATTGGCGATGGAAGTCACAGTGAAGGCTAGGATTAGGTTTAGGGACAGCCATCAGAACAAGGATGTAGAGCAGGGATAAGATAAATGGTTTCGCATTTGGTTTCTGGCCTTTGTGATGGAGCTTGTGGTAAGGATTTAGAGAAGGGTTCTGGGACAAGGTTTAGGGGTCAGGTTACACAGGCTTTGTTTTAGTGGCCAGAGTTGGGTAAGGGCTACAGTGTGTTCTCACATTTGCTGTACCCTGTACATTGCCATCACTTTCATTGTCCAGGCAAATCTAAAAAAGTCAGCAGCGTGCCCCAGCAGCAAAGTGGGCCAACAGCCCCCTGGGATGTCAGGAGTGTTAGCAGCAGGTCATGGAGGTGATCATTGCCCTCTACTCAGCCCTGGTGAGGCCACACATGGAGCATCAGGTCCAATTCTTGAGCTCACCGGTACAGGAGAGACAGACATGCTGGAGAAAGTTCAGTAAAGGGCCCCAAGAATAACTATGGCCCTGGAGCATGTCTCCTGTGAGGAGGGGCTCGGGGAGCAGGGACTGTTCAGCCTAGAGAAGAGGAAGCTCAGTGAGATCTTATCCATGTGATTAAATGCCTGATGGGAGGTTGTAAAGAGGACAGTCAGACTCCTCTTGGTGATGTCCAGTGTCAAGACAGGAGTTCATGAGTACAAATTGAAATACAGGAAATTCCATCTGATGAATTCCATTCATCTCGTAAGAGAACACTGAGCTGAACCTACAGTGAGCAGAGAGGTTAAACTGGGTTATCTCTAGAGAATTCTGGTAACCTTGAGTGTTCTGTTATTTATAAGGAAATTGTTTGCATAAATTTTTATTTTATTTTTCTAGAAGTATCAAGGTCCATGATCAAGCATGACTATGCTAGGGGCCTCATTCAGTCATGGTTGCATTTCAGTTTTACACACTTAGCCCTCTGGGGAATACAAGCAGACGTGGCCCAATCTTTCTAACACAGGGAACTTAGTTTTTCAGTTAATCAGTGAGTGACCCTGTTAGTTTATGGCTGTTCTTACATTTTATTCAAGGTACAGGCTGTAACCTTTTCTTCTGAGAAGTTCCCTGCAACCTTAAGAAAGATAAAAATGTTCCTAGTCCAATTTAACAGATTTTGCAGCATAAGCTCTGTGTACAAAAGGAATGTGCAAAGGTGGTGTTCAGAGTTTACCTGCTGTTTGGTGGATCTTATGTGCAACATGAGAAAAACAAATTGTCGTGTTACTTACTCCTCTCAGGAGAAAAGTTGCAGAATCTCTTAGATTGTGTGCTACTTAGGGTGCTCTTAAAGTGATATGTTTTAGATATTATATGGATTTCATACCTCAGAATTATTTTAGCAAATCATCAGTGCTGATTTTAATTAGAGGAAAATGCTTCTATTAGCATGAGAATATACCAAGTCATATATTTGTGTGTAAAGTTTTTCAAGGTGACACTGACAACAAAGGTTGCTCTCACAAAGGGAACATGACATTCTCCAGATTTATACTTTCCAGAGGAGCAGTCTATCAAGAAATATTTTATCTTTGGTAATACTGTCCTCTGAATCTCCTGTGATCAGGAGGTCAGCATTGTGTCTGACCTCTTACCTGTTTTGTTTAGCTGAGAGCATTTATTTTTCAGTCTTGTTTTTCTGTTGTTGTTATGTCAAATCCTTTCCAGCACTCCAAGCCTGATCTCCCATATGTCCCCTACAATGCAGAGTGTAGTTTATGTTCTGCCATGTCTCAGGCAAGTAGCAAGGCTGCTGAATACTTGTAAAATTTTCACTCTGACTCCTGCCTAGTCTTTGAGAGCACTCTGATCATTTAAAATAAGGCACTGGAGACCGGGAGCCAGCTGCTCTCTGCCAGATTTGTCTTTTCCACAGATCTGGAGGGGGAAGAAGACTTTTCGAATATTAGCCAAATTCTCCCCCTTCTCTTTGGAAGTAACTGAGGTCAGCTAATGTTGGAGACGTCTGAGACAGGTGAACTTGAAGGATCTTAGAGGTTACGGCCTTTGCCGTAATCAGGTCTCATCTGTCCAGCCTGTCTCCAAGACGGAGATGAAGTCCAGCCTAACAAGTTTAACATATGGGCTCTCTGACTCTTGCCTTGTGGGCAGTTGCATCCCCATGGAGTTAAGAGAAGGAAACTGAGTGCACAGCCCTGAGAATCCTCCTGCCCTGCCGTGTTGTAGTTGTAACATTACTGAGCTGTAAGTGAACAGCTGTGACTAAGGTTAAAAAAGCAACAGTTTAATGACACTGAGCAACCTCAAATGAATGTCTGGAGGCAGGGTTTCTTTGAGAGCCACTAGAGACAGGACTTGATCTCTCTCTAGCCTGAAGGTGATACCTGGAGCTGTTACTTTGAAAGGATCAGCAGTAGCACAACCCAAAACCTAGTCATGTTATGAACCCTTTGACTCCCATCTCCTGAGGAAGCACAAACAGAACTGTACTCTGGTAGATCTGTACTCTGATGGAGCAGCTGGGACTAGGATTCATTTGACACAATGTCTTTAAACACAACTGATAATGAGCCATATGTCTTACAAGAGCTGAGAAGCTTTTTTTATGAGAAATGTAAGAACTAGTTGTGTTGTAGTCAAAACAAAAAATAATACAATACTCATTTGTTAAGGAAGGCATTTTGCCCTTCTTATGAGAACACAGAACTTTCTTTCACTCTGCATCATATCCTTGCTTGCATACTTACTGTGTTCCAGTCTTACATTGTAGTAGCTTCAGGTGAATTAAAATGTAGATCTACAATATAATTTGCTTTTTCCCAATGGCTGTGTTGCTAAGGTGACAAAACACTCTGCAGGGAACGGGAATTTAACTGAGTCAGAACATTAGTATTATCTGCAAAATAAATTGACCTCTAAAAACACCTGTAAAACCAACTACATGTCCACTTTCTGCACAACTAATGTGAGATACCCTGTTTCTGATAAATGTACCTATAGCTTCATTGCCACAGCAGACCTTAGTATGGTCTGGTTTTGTGGTACTGATGCAGTAGTAGTTCAGCAGATGAACACTGTTTTCATGAGGTATTTGCTAGCAATTGCAGATTGCAGGGAAAAAAATCAAAAACTGTATTATATTCTTACTCATTCATGGATTAATTGTCTTTAAGGTTTTAAAAAATAACTTTTAAACGCCTACCACTTTTTTCTGTTGCTATTCTTCTACTTGTTCTTGTTCTTGTCACTTCTGTCCTTCTCCCAGCCACTTTAGAAATCTCTAAAGTTAGTGTATGATCTCACTGAGCCTTAGAAACTAACCAGGATTTTATTACTGAAATAGAAATGATTTTATTTTATGGTGCACAGTAAAGCAATTTGAAATGCTGATACATGTCCTCAGTATTGTTTTGCCATCGTGCACAGTTTAATTATCTTAACTACTCCGTGTAGAGTTTTCATGGTGATGACTGTAGAAGTATTTGAACGCTGAAGTAATTACAGAATAGATGCAGTATGACTTGAAGTGGTTTTGATGTCTGCTGGAAGAGTTGTTTTCAACAGATACTACCACTTTATCAAGATTTCTATTTATTGAGCCAACACATTTACATCTGTGTTTTTTATTTAACCTTTAATAACAGAGTCGATCATGAGGATCCGTTTGGATTTTATTTCTCCTAATATTTTAATGTACACCTCTATTAAATATAAGAATCTTCATGTTTTCACCATGGTGTTGTCCTAACTGTATATGAAAGCATGCAAAAACAATCAGTCTTTCAGACCATACCATGGGGACAAATTTCTTCATGAGTTTCAGGCAATATTACAGCACAAGTAAAGAAGCAGAAAAAGAGTAGCCAATAAATCGCAATTCCTTCATGGACACTTAGAACAAGATAATGTCTGGTTGCAATTTGCCATGATTACTCCTTTCAGAATCCTGTTCTGTTTTGGACACCAAATAAAAACCAAAGTGGAAAAGAAAAGCTACTTTCTTTATGAATCCGATTTCATACCTTTTACATTGGTAGACAGGCTCATTAATTTCAGTGGGTGCTGGATCAAGCCATAGATCTGGAAGCCTAAACTTACTTTTCCAAAAATAGATTCCATTTTTATTTCTTCATTATGCCCTAATTTAAAGTCCCTTGAATCAGACTATTAACAAAATATTCTCCTATCTCACAAAATAATGCAGATAAAACTAAAATTCCACTCAACACTCACATAGCACTTTTCCTCTTCAAAGCATTTTAGCAGCACTGATTAATCATAACATTAATTAAACGACTATATTTTTAAAAAATCCAGCCTTCCAAAAGCTCTGTTCTCTGCAGGGAGTAGAGAAGAGCATAGCAAGGGACTAAAACCAGCTCCAGTAATCAGAAAACTTAGCCTGCAGCAATTAAACTGAGGAATCACTTCCCTTGCAGAATCTTTTTTACCTTGGGCTAGTGGAAAGATGAAAGGAAAGATGACAGTGCAGTCAAAACAAGAAATAAATCTGTTGGTGTGTAAAGGAGCTGGTTAATTGGATATATTTGCACTACCTGAATCAATAGGTGGGCTAACAACTCCTTTCCATGTGTCTTTTAGTTTGTATACCTGGCAGGAAAGGCAATCAAAATTAATTAGAAAGGAAATTATTTGATTTATTACACACATGGACTCCATCCATTCTGGATATAAAACCTAAACATGCAAGAATAAATTCTTCGGATCCAACAACAATTAAGCCTGAGGTTGTCATTTTTGTTCTCAGACAAGCCTCTGGAGCTAAGACTGCGAGGAAGACAGCCAAAGTCACCACCCAAATCCTTTTCTCTGGCCAAGAAAGTGGAAACAGCAGAAGTAGTATCTCTGATAGTTTGCCTTAAAAAGTGCTGCTTTCTTCACTGCTGAGGGTGACAAATAGAATCTTATTAGTGGAGATTTTTCTCTTTCTGTGGACCCAGCAGTTGTTTGGCATACCAGGCCAGCAGATAATTAGGCAGGTCAAGCTGAATTTGAACTGACTCATTTTTATAGTCCCAGCATGGGTGAGACAGTCAACAAATTAACGCTTGCACCTCTTCCCAAATTCATCTTCATAAAGCAGGTTGCAAGGCAGAGAGCACACCCTTGAGCTGGGCTGCCTCTGTTTGATGGTTGCTCCGCTTCTCCAAAGGGATGACTTGGCTGATACATGGATGGACATTCAAAACAGAAACCATCCACTATGCTGGGTGAGAGGTTCTGTAAAGAAACAGAAAATCCATTTGGCTATGGTACAATCCATTTCTGTATTAGTTTTGTGACTGTTTTGCTGCAAACATATTCTCCCCTGAAGGAGAGCTAGAGTCTTCAGAAATCCACGTGGCAGGCAGCATGCATCCCATGAAAATTGCCAAAAGGACAGCAGCAGAGATGGCAGCAGGGTCTCAGTGCAATGCTCTACCTTTGGCATTAGGTCCAGCCAAGCCAGCTGAAGTGCTTCTGCATGCAAAGTGCAGACATGGATCTAGCCTTTAAAGCCCATGTTAGAACATGAATTAGCAGGTGATGGTCAGCCAAAGAGCTGAAGTTCTTCAGTCTGTAGTTTTTATGATAACTGCTGGTATAAAGTCTGAAAATCTGTAGTCTCACTGTGTAAGAGACAAGCAGAATATGAAGGAGTTCCATTGAGAGAGGAGTGAAATCAGTATTAGAAGTAACAGCAGATGAAATAGCTGCCTGTGGAATTGAGATATGCAGGAGAGGCAACAAGAGTAGAACAAGAGCAATAGCTTTTAAACTCACCGGTATTTTTAAGTCTAAAATCTATGCTTACAAACTAGCTAAAATGTCCTTTAGTTCAGAACATTAAAAAGCTGAGCCTGTGGGGGGGTGGGGGTGGGACTGGGAATGCAGGGTGTGACAGAAGCAGGATCCAGCTGACCATCAAAGTGCAGGTATTTAAACCAAAATGCAGAGAGATTGGAAAAGCTTGGCAAACAAGGCAGATGCAGAGATTTACAAGACATGACTAAGGACAATGAAAATTTCACCATTAAGACCCAAAGGTTTGAGGGGATGCAGCTCAAGGAAGAAAACATTATTGATCATGTAGTAGAGGGGAGAGGGGGTAGAGAAGATGAGTTGAAAACAAGAAAAATAATCAGCCAGAGAGAGGCAGGAAACATATGAAATGGAAAAGTTACATTTCTGGAAGCAGAGAAGCTGAAGGAGGAGGATTAAAATGCTGTTACAGGAAAGAAAATCTATGAAGAATCTGAGAAAGCATATTGCTGAAAAACAGTGATTGCATTGCACCCAGTTGTGATTTCCCATGGCATGATCAGGTTCAAAATACCAAAATGCTTCTCTTTTGTCTTTGTCCGATGCTAATAGTTTCTATACATGCTGCTCTTTCATCCTTGTTATGGCTGTGCCCTTTGTCATTCCTTGTTATTCTCATACCTTTATTTTGCAAAATATAGAACCAACATCTTTAATCTTTTTCAAAAGATAAAAGCTTCTATACTGGTTACCTTTTTAGATATTTTATTCTTTTATAAGGAAATCTCAACTGACATTGGCACACGGTTATTGGTGTTTTACGTGCTTTCATCAGTCTCTGGTAGTTTGAGGGTTTCTTCCCTAAAACTGTAAAAGGTGACTGTTCCTGCTCCCTGTAGGGCTTTATATGCTACACTGCTGATGGCTGAATTTATTCTTGACAAAAATGATTTTTAAAAAAGAAAACTAGTGACTGGCACATCACATACAATGCATCAGGGAAGATACTGTTCCTCTTTGTCATGGTCCATACCAAATACCAATCTTATATCTTGAAATCTTGCTGCCTGTCATCAGAGATGGTGAAAAACTGAAAGTGTGTATCATTTATCTGAAGTGAAGAGGGAATCTGAGACCTCCACCTGATTCTTTGTTCAGTCTCAGCAGCCATGAGCAAAGTGCACCTGGATCCTTAGGGGCACAGGAGGGCATGTGTGTGCAATGGTTTTTATTCTTTCTGTATTCTCAAAAAATAATTTATCTCCACAGGCTCTTAAAATTTCAATTCAAAAAATCCTGCAAGGAAATGATAGCTGATATTGTTCTCTAGCTCAAAGTACTCATTATCCCAGCTTAATTGGCAAGCTATGCTTAATGTGAAGCAGCTAAAACAGTGGCTTCCAGCCCATGAGGTTTGAGCTGCTTACTAAAATGAGTTTAAGTTAACTCATCACTCTTTCCCTTAGAAATGATTGGGCTGAGGTGATAGTTTTTTTTGGACAGGGATAATTGCAGTCCTATAGTCAATTACCATTATGTAGTGAAATACGTATTTATTTTGAAGTGCCAGAGATTACACAAATGTTTGTGCATGTCACTAACATAAGAAGTAAAAGTACCTTACAAACATTTTTGGTCAAACATTGAGTATGATATCCAGATGCCTAGAGATAAGTATTAAACATTAGGGGCCAAAGAGTATCCAATTTTGTTTACATCTGCTTTTCCAGAAGCCTGTGTGTCTTCAATAGGTCTGCTAACTCTGTACAGGTATCTCGAGTATACAAGGGAATTTGCAACCACGTTTTTTCCCAATCTGTTGGACACAGAAACCCCCCCTATTTACCTGAAAATGGTTTCATTTTTATTTTTTTTTAAACACATACATCCCAAAGTGATCCAGAATCCTTTCTCTGACACTTGCTAGAAGTGCTGGGGCTTATGCAGCTTGGGGCATGCTTTTCAGTCCTACTGCTCCAGGTATTTTTCCACTTTCTTCTTGAAGTAACAATTCGTGTGCAGCATTCTTAGGGATAAGTAACAGATGTGTTGGGATGAGCAGCATCACAGACTGTGAGCCAGCACAGGCCAGGCCATGGGGGTCTGACAGAAGGCACTACTTCAGAGTGTCATAAACCTGCTCTGTCCACTGCTGAAGTCATGTCAAAAGAGGGGCCCCATAGAGAGAGAAGAGAGCACTGCTGAGTGCAAACTGTGGGACTTGCAGTCCTTCACGTGCAATGTACCCTGCAGTGGGCACTGCTACAGACTGTATCTTAAGTAGCGGGCTGGAGAGCAAAGTCCCTGGCTTGGTGCTTGCAGTCATGAAATTCAGTGGTGAGCAAGAGGGCATTAAACTTTGTGCTGGCTGATGAGCCTTATTTCAGGTTGTGCTGTTCTGTCTTCTTTTACAGACCTTCTTTTAAAAGGGGTCCTCTTTTATAAATCAACATTGCCTCATAAGGTGGTTTTTTTCTTATTCTTAACTCACCTTTCCTGCTGCTCCCCAAAGTCTGAGGAGTAATCATCTACTCAGTGGGTCAAGTGTCTCTCAACATCAGTATTGCAGCCTTTTTTTGCTTTCAAAGAGACAGGTTTGCCTCCTTCCATCGGCTGCCTGCACTCCTGGCTCAGCAGCTCTGGCATTACCCTGCTTCATCTTCTAAGGCTTGCTCTCTCCTCTGCCCCACAAAAAAGCACGTGTTGGGCTCTAAGACCCAGTGGAACAGCATTTCTTACCTCCTAGCCTATTTTGCCTTTAAAATCCAGGGTAGTTTTCCCCCTTGAGTGTTTAACTGGTGGAAGAAAATCTCCCTATGAAAACTAGCAGACCTTTGCCCTCTGAAATGACACGAGATTGACTGCTGCTCTGATGTCTACTATATAATTTGTATTGTCTAGGCAGTTCAAGTCCAGAGTCTGCTACATACTGCAATAAGCATAATCATTCTTTTTTTATGGGCCCCCACTTGCACATCAGGATGTACCAGAAAATTTCTAGTGCTCAGAGAAGGCACAGAGCTCCTCTGGAACAGCAACACCTGAGGGGCGCTTCCAGGTGCTGCACTAGTGCCAGTGGTGGTAATCTATTCCAGCTTTAAACAGTGGTGTCTGACAGTGAAAGCATGGTGCAGGAATGAACTATCAACTCTAGCAGTGGTGTTTCTGCCACTGCTATCATGTGATGAATACACTCTAAGTTATTAGACTACGAGTTTAGTACACTGACTCATGACCTAAATCTACTCCATATGAATTAAGTAGACAGCTTTGGCACATTTATTAAGTAATGATTGAAAGTAATAATAAAAGCTCTCCCAGTCATACTCTTTCCATGACTCTGTGAAATACTGAAGTTGAGTGGTATTAAAAACACAGAGGTGGTGAAAGTGCCCAAAAGCACATATGTCTAAGTGGAGCACACATGTTAGCACAAAGAGAAGAAAATTCCCATGTATTCTGGCATACAGGCACCAGTAGTTCTAGAATAGAGTATCTGTGTCTTTAGAACAAAGTATGGTGGCATTTTGCCATTTTTGTATGAACTAGCTACATGATGTGAATTAATGGATATCTTTGGAGGGGGGGAAATAGTGAACAATTACTTCTACAGAAAAAGATCTATCTCTAGGGTAGGGTTATTAATTTGAATTAATATCTGTTTGGGGTTTCTCATGGCTTTAATAGGTCAATTTTCCTCATCTTGTACTCTACTCATGGTAGGAACCATGTCACAGCTAGTTAATAAATTTGCCAATGTGTCAAAGGCATTGTTCAGAGATGAGTGAAAATAGAAGTGGATTCAATGATGTTACAACAGCAGTGAATTTGTCTCAAGGCAATAGTAGGGAAATATTTCTAGAAGTAGAACCTTATCTGTGATGATTTTGCTCTGGTTTAATCTACCAGAAGAACAGTTTGCTCTGCTGTTTGGCTCTGAAGGCAGAATCTCTCTTAGGACAGTTATTTGATCCTATGGAGTGAAAAGTTTCCTGAATTAAGTAACAGAGGCAAGTATTAAGGTGCTGAGACTTTTATCACTCAAAGGAAAAGACATTAGATCTTCAGTGTTGAAATAATAAGCAAATACTGTCATCTTACAGTATTAAAGACTAAGTGCATGGTGTTAGATGAATCACCTTAATATGAAAATGATGGAAGTCTTATCTTAGAAAAATAACTTTTAAATGTATAGTATCAGAAAAATGCTCTCCCAAGCACCCACAAGACAACCCCTTTCCTGTTATGTCTATTTAATCTCTTTCTTCCTTCCTTTAACAGTGAAATTGAACAAATAAATACGATTTCTTTTTTCCTCATCAAGCTGTTGGCTATGTTTAATCATATTATGTAAATCCTCTTTAAAAGCATCGAATCAGTTTGGGGTCTTACAATGTGTAATGTTGTTCAAATACAAAAAATAAAAATAAAAAATCAATTTATTTGCAGATTAAAGTAGTTCTCTATGGACCCTAATGAAAATTAACAAGGCTGTTTATTTTTAATATAATCCTCACACATGTCTGCCTCACTTCCCAGCACCCTCATCAGTTCTCACTTCTTCCATTCAGGGAGGTTTCTTGTGTCGCAAGGTGAATTGCCCAGCTCTCCTACTTGTGGTGCTAGATAACAGTAGTGCTAGATAACACTTTGCTGACATTCCAGCACTGGTTTCCATTACACATTTCAGTCTGCTTTCAGAAGAGGCTCTCAACATGAGAAAACATAATTCTAAGTGCAAATGCTTTGCAGAATGTGACATGCACCAGTGCAGAAGTCAAGGAACACAGGTGATGTCAGTTGTGTTGGGCTGATGCAACAGCACCTGTGGTAGGACTTCCATTTACACTGCTGTGGAGCAAGGCTTCTTCTACAGCTCATGCTAGAAAACATGACCCTTTTCCATGTCTGTAGTAAAGCAGTAGGAACATAACTGAGTTAAGAGAAGTTAACCAATAAATTATGGGGTTTTTTTCTGTGAATGTAGTAGAGTGGTTTATTAACTTACTAGACATATAGTTTCAGAAAAACTTTTTGCAGTATAAAGATTAGTCCTTGACTTTCACCTTTCATGGTTTAACTTGATACTAAGGCAAATTCCCTGCTTTTGCAATATATTTTCACATGGCTAACACAGTGTTCAAAGTACTCAAACCATAGAAAATGTGCTAAGAGTTACACTTGTTCATAGGTTTTAAGACAATGTAAACAGTGGCTTAGATCAACTCTGTAGCCCAGCCACTCCCCTCTTCTTCCAGCTGGTGTGCCACCTGTGTTTGGTGAACCCCTGGAAGGACATTTTCCCTGTTGGAATTGTGGTCAGCTGCTTTACCTACATGGGTGAGCAGCTTTGTTGGAAGTGGCAGTTCCCTGTCCCTCCTGGGGACAGGGCAGGGAGAGGGAAGCCTGACTCCCCAACAGGCAGCTGCTGGCAGTGGGGCCTGGCACTGACATTACTGACATCAGGTTCTGGTAGGGGAGTCTCCTAAATGGACACCAGCTTGCACAGCTGCCACAGCTGCCACAAATGAAATACAGTGACTAGATGTTAGAGCTAGGAAATGTGAGTCTTCTGGCACTTGGTATCCAAAGGCTAAGTTTGATGCAATTCTTGGCGGGGGAAAGAAGGGGAAGGCAATAAAAAACCCAACCAAACCCACTCAGAATATATTTTACTTTAAATATGAATCTGATTAAGAATTGAATAGTAATATTGGGTTGGAATTATTACAGCTACTCAGAGTAAGGAATGCTGAACTGTCCCACTGTTCCACATTATCTATAAAAAGCTGTTTCATTGATTTGAAGTATCTAATACTGATTTGATCTTCTCACACCTAACTGAAGGGTGTGCACAGCAGAAACTTTAGAACTGCTGAGCACTGGCATGTCCAGAATGTGTATACTGTGCTTGATTGTTGCTTGTTTTAGTTTTCCTGCTGAGCTTTCCCTGATAGCTCTAAAGCCTTTATTTATTTTAAGAAGCATCTTGTGTGTCTAGGCATGTGTACTGGTGTGAATGCTATTGCCTGGAATACTAGACCAGTTTCAGGAAAGAAATCTGCTTGGGGCAGCCATCCATTCCTTACACCCAGTGCTCTGGGGTGCAGTCTTTGGCTGCTAATGAAGCGATCATTGTGAACTGATTCCACCAGAGGACTGAGGTGCTGAGATGCTCTGTTGCAATTTAAGTGAGGTACAAAACTAGAAAGGAATATTGGTCTATCCTGGATGTGTGCACACAGTAAAGCAGAAAGTCTCACTGATCTAATTTACCTACTTGTACTTATTCCCGAGCAGTGGCAGACACTGCACTACAAGAGTAAAAGCTACACCAAATCATAGTTTACTTTATTTTTTGAAACACAAGCTTAATTTGTTATGTGCTGCAAACTGAAGTAATCACTCTAAGTGATACGCAACTATTACTGTGTTCATGTTACACAGAACAAACAGATGCAGGTGAAAATAGCATTTCAAACTTTTCTGTCACAGTGTTTCATAAATGGGTAGGGGAAAAGAAGATTTTCAGTTTGCTCAAACAAATCATTTCTGAAAGAGAGGTGCTAACAACTGTAATCTGTTATTAATAATATTGCTTGAAATTGTAACAAGGCAAGTAAATTAAATATTAAGTTCAAAGAAATAAAAAGGTTTGAAGACAGGATTTGTATTTGTATTGCAGCACACTGGTGAGATTCAAATCCTATTGTACACATTAGGTGGGCAGTCTTAATGCTTTTTATAATCAGGAATGTTTTTACATGATACAGAGGGAGTATTTTCTAACACATCACATTACCACAAAATCTATTTGATAATCTTTTAACAGTTCACTGCAGAGATTTTAGTTTTTATCTGTATTATGAATATTCTGTTCAAATGACTGACTATCACATCAGTTCTATCACATCAGGCAAAATTCTGAGAAATAAAAATGATTCAATGTCTGAGAGTTAAAAGATGTGATTTTTCTCTTCTCCTCTCTCTACTTTCAGATGTGGATACAAACAACTGAGTTTATGAATTCAGAAATAAGATTTTTAATAAGTATGCATAAACACTAATTGATCAGAACATTTTTAAGTTATCCAAAATATCTGATTAAATTATCATATCCTATACAATAATCACACCTGATAATTCACAAAATGTGATGTAGATTAGATTACTAATTATGTTTATATTTCCCAATTTTCCTGTTCTTTTCATCCTGCATGATACACTCGTGGTGATTGCTGTATGCAAATTCCTAGCACAGCTGCACTGAAGGTGATTCAGAGTTGTTTCACTGACCTCAGTAGTAGCTTCATCAGGTCTTCACCTTCTCTGATCTTCTCTTCATCACATTGAAGGATTCAGCAGCCATTTACCATAACAGCAGTCCTCTAGAACTGATGTGAGGCAGTGATGTGATGTGATGTGATCTCGTGTATCTGTGCTGGTGCTAATCGTGCCCTATAGTAATATACATTTACATTTGCATTTATATTTACACTACATATAGAGATAGATATATTCTCAGAAGCTGATTTTTATTATTTTCACAAGCACTACTTGACTTTTAGGTGCAATTTTGAGAAAGAAATCTGTTTATATAAGCATGAAAAGAATTGCAATAATCTTAGAATGATTTAGGTTGGAAAAAATCATCAACTCCAAACGTAATTGACAGAATTTCTTTTCCTTTAGATGTTCAATGTGACCATTTGAAAAATTCCTTTTATTTTTAGGAGATTTTAAATTCTGGAGGTTTGTGTTTTATTCAGTAAATTCTTGCTAAATGCCAGACTGGAATAGATGTCAGAAAGGCTCCATTTCTGGCCAGTACCATGCATACAGCTGAGGATGTGTGGAAAAGATGGTGTCTGCTTGAGCAGTACCATCTAAGAAACACTAACAAACCCAGTTAAATTGCTGCATGTAGAATAGAATTAACCTTGGACAGTGAAGAAGCCTTCAAAGAAGACTTTTTCACAAATAACAACATCGCTGGGTTTGCATTCAGTGTTGTGGTTTTAACAATTGATGCACATTTAATTTATGGTAACAAGTTGTGAGTTGTTTGGTGGGAGATGAGGATGTGCCAAGTTCTGTGAATTGTGGTATTCAGGTTGTCCTTATGCATATATTTGGCCTTTACTGGCACAGTTCCATTCCCTTAAGGATGTGATGTAGCCATATGGGAAGTCCCTGGCTGATGCAGTGTGGAAGTATTAACAGAGTCTGTGATGTGTGAAATGCTTGACCGTGCAATCGTATAAACATGGCTTGCTCCAAACGAATAGCAGTGTCCAGTCAGATTACATGCAGTGATGCAAATGGTGCTGTTAGCCTTGCGTGTTTTCCCTGTACTTCTCGGTCACCCTTTATTGCTGTATCTTCTGAATTCTCCCTTCGTTTTCTTTCAACCAAGGCAAGTATGCCATGAGGGATCTGGTCCACCGACTGCCAGGCGCTAACAACAGCAACAGCTCAGCGAGCAAGGCCATGTCTGATGACACCGTTACTGCCATTTGCTGCACCCTGCATGAAGTCATCACTAAAAACATGGAGAATGCCAAGGCCTTACGAGACGCAGGCGGCATTGAGAAACTGGTTGGCATATCTAAGAGTAAAGGAGACAAGTATGTTTTGCAAATCACCTTGCACCTTTTTAACCTCTCCAGTAGTTATTGCTAGTCCTGAATGTGTTTGCCTTCGTGAGTTGAATCCTGTAGTTTCATCGGAAATCATATGCCCAGTGTGAGGGGTGACAAGAAACAGACAATTCCAATACCAAAACTCTCCCTCTGCTTTGGTTTGTTTTTGATGTGCCATCAGCAGTGTGGGGGGTGTACTCCATGTGCATTTTAAGGAAGAGTAATTAGCTGCAGTAACCCCTTCCTCTAAGCAATTGCAGAAGATCCTGATAAACATTAGGGATCAGAGTAGTTGGATTGCACCCTGCACAAGGGCTGGCATGCAGGTAGAGGGATCCTTTGGAAGGAAGGACCTCACTGCAGTTCTGTTTCTGCTCCTCTTGCTCTCGGAGTGAAGAATGTAAAGTCACTGTCCCTCTTCACAGCACCTTTTTACCTGCCACCAGCTTGGTAGTAGATCCATGGATTTTCTGACTGCTTGCTTCTGAGAGAGCACTAGGCTGCCTTGTGAGGCAAAAAGTGTCTTGCGCACAACTGTGATGTTCTCAGAACAGCTGTGGTTTCATCTTGTCTGTTTGGCTATGTACACACTCTTCATGAAGAGTTCACATTTTATCCTTCTTTTGCCTAAAACAGATAGCCTGGTTCTCATATTTGTCAACCTGATGAAGTATAGTGCAATGGGACTGTGGCAGTTTGAAAGCAAAAAGCCTTCACTGTAGTGTACAAAACCCATCAGTCCACCTGCTCGGAGCTGTCATCACACAGCCTACTGCAGCATCAGAGCTCTTAAAGAGCCCCACAAAGCCAGGCCACAACCTGAAGGAAAGATTTATGCACCCTGCATTTGGTATGAGAACTTATGCTCGCCTATGTGATTGGAGCATTGCCAGTATAATTTAATCACATTTCTTTTCCTCTATTGTCACCCTTTTCCTTTCATACCAAATTCATTATTGAAACATTCTTGCATTCAAATTGTAAGGGGTAGGTAAAAAGTACTAGTGTGACCAAGTATGTGATCCCAGTTGTGGGAGCTCCCCATGCTCTGCCAATTTCTTTATATATGCATTTTGTTATTATTAAATCTACTTAAATTTTTTATTTATATTTTCTAGATCAAATCTACTGACATTGCAAGCAGGTTCATATCCATTTATCTTAAGCTGAATGTATCTTTCCTCAGAATAATACATTTGTCTACTACCTGTTCATTATCTGGTAATAAGTAAAGAATACTATTACCTGTTGAGTCTTGAATTTTTGAAGTATCATGGGCATTTTTAGGAGGCTCCAAGGGCATAATTCCCTGTCTCAATATCCCTCATAACTGTAAAAGACATCTATTTCTGATTAATGTATTTAGCCAAGGTAAAGTAATTCCAAAATGCCCTTCCAAGTCACAATATGTATCCCTCCTCTCAAGTACTTTGAGCAGCAGTCCTGTGTTACTATTTTTACAGGTTACACAGTTCTAGAGCAAGAAAACCTGTCAACACACAGTGCTGCAAATGCCCATCTTAAGTAAAAGTTCCATTTTTCAGCCTTCAGAAAAGTCAGTACTGTGTGCTATTGGTTTAATTTGGTTTTTTACAGGTAATTCATTGTTTGAAAATCAAAATTGCTGGTTGTTGTACTGATAGAAACTTCCGGCATGCTCACTTTAGTACAGCAAAATACTTCCATATAAAACCATCTTGTCCAGCATGAAGCAACTGCTTCTGAATGTGCAGGTTACTGGACTGGCCATGCATCTTGGTATGTATCAGGAGTGCCAGGAGCGTGGGGCTGGCCCTGTGAGCCTTTGGAATATGCCCAGGGCTTGAACTTTCTCCCTGTATGACCGCATGAGAGAACTGGTGTTCATAAGTTTATTTATATTGGCCAAGCCCATATCAGCTTCACACAGCTCCTGCCTCTCTTCAGTACTCACAGAGTGGTTGGCACAGTTGTTTTTCTAGTTACTCCATGCTACCAGCACCCCACTAGCCAGTACAGCTGGGAGTATAATAAAAACAATTATGCTTGAAAGGGTTTATGACAATCCTGTTTACTCACCAATTACCCACCTACTGCTGTACTCTGGGTGAGAAATGGAATAGAAGTGGAAAAAAAGAGCCAAATAAATTGCTAGGGAAATGTTGTATTAATGAATTGGTTGTTTCATAACAATGCTTTACCACCTTGAGTGTCAGCCAACCAGTGATCTTCTCAGAAGTCACAGAATGAACCAAAGCCTGGCCCCTGCCCAAAGCAGTAACTTATGCTGCTGGTTTTCTGGTTTCTCTTTGACTGTGCAATCCATATGCCTCTTCTGAGTAAAACATAAATCACCTCAGTGATTGTCCCCAGCTCCATCAATCCTCGCTCCAGACTTTGGCCTTTGCAAGGTTTTCTAGCATTCTACTGCTTTATATGTATTTTTGATCCAGCACAATGTATGCTTCCCTAATGGTCTGGGTTATCTTCCTGGTCCTTTTCTATTTGACCCTTTCTTCACTGAGATGAATACTCTGTGATTTTTTTTTTAAATTATCTATTCCAGCAAGAATATATGACAGCAACTGATTGTAACAATAGTTTAGATCTTCTTCCAAAACCTGTCTGAAAAGAAAGACCATGTGAAGTTACATGGTTTTCAAAATGACATTGTGTTGCTGTCATTAAAGAATAATGGTGTGAGCAGAAGCCAACTCTGCATTTGGATTCCTAATGAAATTTATCATAACTTTTTATAATCAGTTGTGTTTCTGCATCTTCACTCTGCATTTCAAAACCAGTGGTCATCTCTCATTTAGAGTTTCTTCTGGCCACTGCTAAGAGGAGCTTAATGAGTTGAGCACACTCCTCAGGTTTGGCAGCTTATAGAGGAAGAAATTCTGCTCTGACTTCTTGTCCTTTATGCCAAAAGTTGTAACATATCTTAGATGTACATAATGCCAGTTGGGTCCTCAACAATTGTGCCAATTGCTGCCTCCTATTCTTCTTACTGTGCTCTCAGCAGAAATCCCTGTGTGTATTGAGATGCACACGTTTTGCTCCTCACTCATTGATTAGTGCTGTAGAAATAAGATATATTGCCCTTGCTTAAAAACACATTGGTCTCCAAGATGCCAAGCAAAGATCTTATGGTGCGCTTGAAACACACTTTTATTTGAGGGTTTAAATCCCTAGTGATGCATTTGAAGATTGGGATGAATGGTGTCCTGTACTTAACAGTCTCACTCTTTTTTTCTCTCTCTCTCCCTTTTTAATATATGTGTGTAACAGGCATTCGCCTAAAGTGGTCAAAGCAGCATCTCAGGTCCTCAATAGTATGTGGCAGTACAGAGACCTGAGAAGTCTCTACAAGAAGGTAAGGCTTGGGTTTTTTTCTAGATTTATCATCTTTCATACTGTTATCTAAATTTGGGGGCTGAGAGACTTCAGACCAAAATACTTGTTTATGTGACTGGAAATTCACTTGGAGCTTAAAGTTTCAGATACTTGAAGCTATTAGTTTTTCCTTAATTTCTACTTTTAACATAAAAATGTCCTTTGAAAATATGTGTGGTGGTGAAAAGGGGGTGTGAATTCAATTTTAAAATAAATTCATTGAAAAGGTGCTGGATCTGACAGCCCTGGAGAGTGAAATCCTCTGTTCATAGAACAAACCTATGTAAGCTCTCCCACTGGAACAGTCCTTCTTAAACCTCTTCAACTTTTTCTGAGGCAATTACCAGATTTTCAGCCCTTCAGCTCCCAGATTTCCTCATGAGATGGTAAACAAGAGTATCTGAAGGAGGGGTGCTTAGGGACCAGCTACATATGGAGCTGGGCTGAAACCTGGTAGCTTCTTTTCTAATCAGCAGACAGTGGCATCACAGACTTGGTTTTCAGACAGTCTGTTGAGTCCATAGTACCATGCTATTCCCACAGGCCTGCTAACCTCTTGAAAATGGATTGCAGTAGAGTAATATAACACTGTGAAACAATATTCCATATAGCTTTTTAAATGTGTATACTTAGTAAATGAAAACATTTACAGGCATTCTTGCTGAATATTTCCAAACTGAATTACATTCCATGTGAGTATCAGCCTGCAGATTTAGCTCTTCAATGTCTTCTTGCTTGGAATTTCACATCTTATGTAATTGATTTTTGTATTTGTAATCTCATCAGAGAGAGCTAAGACTTCATATGGCACCTTCAGTTCAGGCCCTAGTTAAGGCTGAGGAATAAGGATGGAGAAGCAGGGAAGGTTCACAGCAGTGTGGTCTGTGTTGTATGTATTCTGCACAAGAAAATAGCTTAGTTACATGAAACGTGTGTACCAAATCTCAAGCTGGCAGAAGGTGACCTTCTGTGTGAACTGCTGTTCTTTTGCATGCCTCAGCCCTGCTTGTGTCAAGTCTGAGGAGTGAGGAAGATGATTATTGAGTCGCTCCCATTGTTCACTTCAAGTATTTTCAGTCATCCTTGGCAGCCCTAGGGATACCATATGTGAAAATGTTCCAGATAACAAGCTGGTACTCGACTGTCCCATTAAGAGGTGGGAACAAACATGAGTTAGAGTAGGCTTTCCTTGATCCAAGGCAATAACACCCTGGAAGTGTGCAGAGCCTGACTTGTGTGCATGTGGGTGGCTGGGCTGTAGAGGCTGAGCTGTACTGGGCCATCATCTCTCAGAGGTTCTTAAAACATCTGGCTCATGTCCAGCCTTCTGTCTGTACATACATGCCGTGATGGAAAAGAAGTTTCTGGGGTTGCTCCATGCATGAGGTAATAATGTTTGTGCTGAGTTTACTGCTGCCTAAGGGACACCGTTGGCTGCCAGTGTGACTGCCTGGTAATGGACTTACATACTAAGCATGCTCAGGTGCTAAGTACCTTGCATGCTTAGAAGAGCATTTTCCAAGGCCACAAATACTTGTGATATGGAAAATAGGGCAGGCTCGCTTTAAAGGTAGCTTCCAGAACATTCATAGCATACAGATTATCTGTATTCTCAGGAAGAGAATTTTTTTATGTCTATATTAGTTAATACCTACTCAAAATTTTAAAATTAAGATCAGTCTCTGCTACATATTTGTATACTTATTACATGCCATTATATACACTGCTAAGCCTCATATAAAACATAAATGTGGTTTCTTCTAATCAAAATTTTCAGATAGTTAATTTTAAATACTCCTTTCTGTTAAAATACATGGAATAAGCTTTAAAAAGTAATAATATTTATTAAACTTGCCTGTAATAGGCTGACTCTTATGCTGCATGTCCTGGGTTTCTCCCCTGTTTGGAAAGAAATGGCAATGTTTTTATGATAGAAAAATTAGAGAAGTTTGCATTATACTAATAGTCAGCTACTTATGTAATATAAAGATACTAGATCAATGCAATCTTTGTTTTGTCCCATTAAAATATATACACACCAGTAAAAATAAGTGAACATACCTAGTAATACAATCAGCACTTTGCTGTAGCTTGCACTTGCACAGCCTTTTTTGAAGTGCAGGTAAATCCCATTGCATAACCATCAGCAATTTGCTTCTGTGTACCAAAGTATCTATACAATTGTTTACAAAAAATTGGCCAACAGAGACACAATTTTGTATTGTAATACAAGGAAATTGCAAGCATCCCATTATATTTAAGTAAAAGCAGCAGCACTTATCTCCTGTTTGAGAAGAAATGTATCCAAATTGTTTAAATTGTGGTATATTTTAGAGCTACACGTTCACAATAAAGTTAGAAGAGGTAAAAAGAACAGAAGTATCATTCTTAGCATTAATGGGCAAAGAGTGCAATACATGTTTACTGCTGATACAGTAGCAGTCAATATGTTTAGTCCACATATGACTGGATCAGCAAAGGCATTAAAATCTCTTCCATTTTCCTAATTTTACTCAACATTGCAAGGAACATCCTACAGCCAGCAAAAGATAAACTGCGCTGACAGAAATCCAGAGCTGGGGACTGGTGTGGATGCTGCTTAGGCCCACATTATCTTATGCCCTGTGTTTGCAGAGCCATGCCACAGCCTGTACTCTCCACTGGCAGGTTCTATCCAGTGTACATGGATTTCAAGGTCATAGCTGTGTTGTGGCTTTAGTGGGACACACAGACTTGTTAGGCTGGGCTGGCATGGAAAAGACACAGAAAGTAAAAGGCATCCAGATCTGTGGGTGAGGTTATAGATCAGATAGTGCTCTGTAGGACTGTGCTTTGAGGGAAAAAGAAGTTTTGCTCCTGATGTGGGTAATTTGGCACCTTCCTAACGCAGTCCAACAAGGAAAATTTGTAAAATGCATAAGTATTTCTGGTCCTAAAACTGTAGAAAAAAAAGAAGACTTGGCAGACTAAAAGGAAGCAATTAATTTAGTCTTGAAATGAAGGAGTTGCCAGCCACCCCACAAGCTGCAGATCCTTCATCATGAAAGAGCTTATAGGAGCTTAATTTACAAACAATAGCTGGTACAGAAATCTAGTCTGAAAAAGTTGAGAGGAAAACAATGCTCAGGTTCAGTCATTTATAGAGAGTGTTTAGATTATTCAGTGTGATTAATTTCTAGAAAGGAGATGATCATCGTGTTTTTCATCAGTAGAGGAAATACGGTCTCCCAAAGACAGTATTGTCAATTTCAAACTTCTTTGTTTTCTACAAGCAAGACATATTTTCATAAATGATCATTTATCTGTCTCTGTTTTCATGAGTCTCTTCCAAAATACTTAAAATCTGATTTTCAAATATCCCTAATGGTCACATGGCCCAAAGCCCCTTGAGTGGGCCAGTGGCTCAACACTTCAGAAAAAGCAGGTACAGGAACTGGGCCACAGCTTATTCCTGTGCTTCAAACTCCTGGTACATACCTCTTCTTCAAGTATCTTGGCAACACTGTAGTATAGATTTGCTTACAGCACCCAGAAAGAGAGATCCTGCCCCATTTATGCTTAGCCACTTAAGCAAGGTGCAAGGAGCTACTATGTTGCTTCTTTACAGACACCTGTTTCTGACTCAGTATCACTGTCCCCAACTCCAGTTTCTGGGCCATTTGCTGGTTGGAGATTTGGGGGCACCTAAGAAAATACAGATGTGACAGTAAGAGAGCAAATTCCCATTAGCTGGTAAACTCTTCTCTATGTCAATATTCAAGAAAATAACCAACTATTCTTAAATGCAGATAGCTTGTTAAATTACATGAGGAAATTTGAGCAAAAGGGTTGTGCTAAATGAGCTTAAGATGAAAGAAAATTTATTAGCCAAAAACAAGCTTCAATTAGCATTAAATGTGTGTGGTATTAAAGAGCTGGAGGAACTGTCAGGAAGAATATGTTTTCTATTAATTGGTTTGCTTTGCCTAACCACTTAGGCTCCAGCAAAACATGTTTACATTCTATCATTATGTTTACACTTACTCTGTCATCCAGTGTGTAAGTAGAGGTCACGATGAATTTGTAGAAAATATTTTTCTTTCCCATTTATTATGGTAGGTTTCTGTTCTGCACGGAATATTAGAAATATTTTGCCTGAATAAAATATCACCCAGTGTTTGAAACTGGGGAGGCTGGTGAGGGCAGCCATCCTTCAGCGTGTGTCGTGCCATGTGTATTACAGCAGGGATACTTTTGTGATAGGCATTTAATGGAGTCACTCTGAAGATGCCTCATCTGTCATTGGTTGGAACAGTCACATAGAATTGCCTGAAGCCTTCAAAGCAGTTAAGGCAGTGTGGATATAGAAAAAGACTTGCTTTTCATGTGACTTTCAGAATAATAAAAAGATGACTTCATGAGAAAGTCCTTTATGACTAAATGTTCCATGGAAATTGATGGCATTAAAACTTCAAAACCCTAGTCAAGGAGTTTTAGAATCTAAAGTCCTTTCTTAAATAAAATATACCTGCTCACCTTTTAAAATGTTAATTACAACGCGCTATCATGTAGGCTTGGGACACTTCATTTGGATTTTCTTCTGGTAAGGTTATTATCAGTCAAACATCCCCCAAAAAGAAGCTGGTTTAGGTTAAATTTATCTAGTGAAAAGGTCTGTGCAGAACTCAAACCGTACATTAAAGATCTAAATTCTAAATCCAGAGCATAATAATTACTCAAAAATAGTTGCTTGACTTGAAGGAACTATTCATGTGTTCTGATTGTTCATGAGCATATGCACTTTGCAGTGCTGATCTTTCAGTGGGGCTTAATTTATTTCTGTACAATTGGCAAAGGCTTTTTCAGATTAATATGTTACCCTCTCAGAAAAAGGATGAATTAATTTAAGATAAACCCCCTTCGGTAATATGAAGCTAAAGTATCATTATAGAGAAGGCATTGTCTAGACCCCATTTTTATATTAACTATGAAAATGCAACTACCTGATTAATAAATGATTGATTGATTGATTGATTTATGGCAGTGGGCGTCCCCAAGCTTCAGTGTGACTGATGACAGAGGATTTTCACCAACCCACGACTCTGGGTCATGGCACGCTCAGCATACTCTCTCCCAGAGCCAAGAAACCAGAATCTATTCCCCAACCCAGGTATTCTGGCTGTCAGCTGACCAGTCTTGAATTGTTGTGTTTATTGCATTCTCAGATTTGTACCCAGAGCAGTGCTATGGGAGACCTTTGAATCAAAAGTAACAAAGCCTGACTGGAGTATTCAGTTTTTAAGTTGCACGGTTTAATTCACTGAACCCTGTAGGTTCTTGATGGAAAGTGTCTCACTTCACTTAGGAGAGTACCTGCAAGGAAGGTGTGCAGAGTTCTGCTCTCTCTGAGGACAGCACATACCAGTGAGAGGGACAAGTGCATTACATTCAGTTCCCTGACAGTCTCTCTAGCATTTCTCTGATCTCTTCTCTGATTGTCCGAACCTTCCAAAGAGAAGGGAGGCAGTTGATAAGCACTATGTTGCAATAGCAGATTAAATTTATCAAGCACATTGCTTTGTTTTCTGGCACAATGGCATCTCTTAAGAAAAAAAAAGCAGTAACTGGATATTTCAGTAAGGGGATCCCAGGTAAACTGACACATCTATAGAAAAATCAGTGTGTCCAAGAGTCAATTAAATTCTTAAAATGCAAATTTTAATCCCTATTAAGAGTGATAATGTACATTTCATTAAGACAATTATAGTTGATGAGAATTAACAAGACTGGCCTTTTTTTTTTTTTTAGAGGCAGTCTTTAATTTGAGGCACTAAAATTCCATTTCCTTAGCGAAGTGTATTCTTTTTTATTATTATTATTTTCTTTTTTTTCTTAATAAAATATTACTTTGTGGCATTATGGTAAAACCGAAATACCTTCTACACATGCCCAACATCCTAGTAAGTCCATGGAGGAACTGTATTTATGTCTGTGTAGTGTGTGTGTGTGTGTGTGTGTACATATTATTATACATATACAGACATATGTATAGTCATACATATATTAGTCTGTATATTATCTCTGATAAAATATTTAGAGCAAATTGGAATTTACTCGGTTTTCCTGACCCCACAGAACATTGTAGCTATGCTGTGTCATTTTTTTGGTTTTTTGCACTAAGTTTGCCTGGATAAGAGAAGACATCAGAGAAGATCTCATTTAAATACTCCAGACATAAATATCTTTCAAGGCTAGGGTAAATCTGTTTCATCTTTAGCTAACAGGAATATAGTTAAAACACCCAGCATTTCATCTTCTGATATATTAAATTACTTTCTTTTGCCAATTAGGAATTAGGCAAATTCCTAAATTGATTTTTAATAAAGGAAATGTGGAAATTTTCTGTAGAAGTAAAATACCCAAGCCTTTTTAAAGCATTATCTGAATAATTTTAGTAGCTAGAGATCCTGTAGCCAATATAGCAAAAAAGTTGTAGTCTTCAAATGTATGCTTTCTTGTTTCTTTTCTTAAGAACATGTGATTTGCCTTTAGCTGAGCATTTTAAATGTGGCTTTTTATCAAATGACAATTCTGTGAAATACTGAATCATGAAATTGTTGTTGGATTCTCTGCTAGAGAAAAGGTTGTCACTACTGATTTATGCCTGTGCATTCTTAATTCTACAGTTTATGCTGAATATTACTTACCAGTGCTCATATAAGATAGCTCTGCCTATCCCAATGCACCCACAAATATGAAGAATTTCATCATTAAAGCAAAGGCATATTTTGTATTCTGCAGGAAATAACAGGTAGTAGCTGCAGAGCAAAGAATAATATGATAATCTTTTCACATTATCTCTTAGAGACACGAAAACCTCTTCAGTGAGTATTGATAAGAAAGTCTGGAATTTTGTTTTTATCTTGACGCTACTTTTTCAATGTAATTGGCACTAGGCAGCATCACCGTATATGTAAACTTAGCATTTTACTTACTTCTTCTTTTGATTGCATAAGCCTTCCCAGGGATTGGTTTGTAAGAATCATTCAAACCTTTGGTGAGAAAATTTTAACATTTCTGGTTTTCTGATTGCCAATTGCCTGCTTGAATAACACCCTATTTGTCTATACAATAGGTATTTACGTATCAGGAGAAAAATCATGAATCCTAAAGAGGAGACTGTGCAAACAAATTGAACTGAGATACAGAAGTAAACTCTTTGGTATATGCAGAAGTAGTAAGGCGTATTCACACAGGGAAAAAGTGATGTAAAAACCACTCTTGAATTTTTAAAAATAAAAGAGAAAAGGTCATCATTTGGCAAAATACCGACTGTTTTCACCTAGCTATGCTACCATTCGAAATCTTTTGGCTACTTTTTTAAGGAAGAACCATTTATTTAAAAGACCAAAATACTACAAAAATGCTAAGTCTAACTGAATGTTGTTTTGATTTCATTTTAATGCCAATAATTATAATTTTGCTGGTGATGGTAATTAGAACAAGTTCTGATTTCCTCAGCTTATCCATCATCTCAAGTAATTTTTTTTTTTGTAGTTCCTTGTAACTTTCAGTTTCTCAGCAGTCTCAAACAGTACTAGAAAGATAGAAAGTGATTACTATTACAAAAATATATTTTGCATGGCCTAGAGAGGGTAGAAAATATTTTGCCATCTAAAAATCAATGTTCTTACCTATATCACAGTGACAACACATGGGGGAGTATCAAGTCATGTGTTTCAATATCAGCTGTTTGAAGATGTTCTCAAATGTTTTATCCTTCTGGATTCCATAAATTACTATCTATTAATAGTCATAATTTATTTTAATAATTCTTCATTTTACATAGTTAAGTTCTTCATGATACCCTCAGCAAAGATTTATTTACTATGCAGTATCACCTACCATTCCTTGGGCTATGTTTCAGCATTTACATGTTTCTCTTGGAAACATTTTCCATGTCTATTATGATATTGAAAATATTAATAGTAATCTAAGATAGTCTGGGCTGAACTGAAAATTCAATACCAATGATTGTATTTTCATGAAAACAGTTCAGTGTATCTGAAGCCAGACCTGCCCTTACCTGTACTATTTTGATAATGAATGAGATTTAAAAAAAAAATCAGGTGTGATGACTGAGCATAATTAGAGACAAAGTAATGGATTTTTTTGTTTATTTTTTGCAAATACTTGTGTGTCTGTTGGACAGTGTATCTGTATGTTTGCTGGTAAATGTATGTACATATAAACACAGATGGGCTGTGTGGATGTAAAACATTAAACTTAACACAGAGTAGACTTAGAAGATGCTGCCTTTGAGTATGATGCCCACAATACCATTTGTTGGATATTACATAAAGGTTCTTCACCCAGAAGGTGGCTGGGCACTGGAACAGCTCCCCAGGGCAGTGGTCACAGCACCAGCCTGACAGAGTTCAAGAACTGTTTGGACAATACTCTCAGGCACATGGTGTGATTCTTGGGGATGCAAGAGCATCCTGTGCAAGAGCGAGAGTTGGACTTGATGATTCTGATGGGTCCATTCTAACTCTGGAGGTTCTGTGATTCTCTAATTCTGTGTCCAGACAAAGAGGACTTGAGAATGTGTAAAGGAATAAACCTTAATGATTTGAGTGGTGAGATTAGAAAGTATCCACAGCTATAGTTGACTGTTGCTTTTTCCCCGAGGGCCTTAAAGACATGACAGTACTTCCTCTAGCACTGAGCATTGTAGCAAGCAATAATTCAACAACCAAATTTACCAGTAATTCTTCCAGATAATCACTAAGGAGTGCATGGAAGCTGGCGCCATTCTCATCCAAAATCTCCTAGACTCAAGAGGTGCTAAAAAAAGGGAAGAGAATCAAAGTTTATCCAAACAATTCTCTAGGATGAGCCATATATATGTGCCACTAAAGCATCCTCAGCATTGATGCTGGGTCTCATGGTAAGCTCTAGCTGACTTGTAAGGGAATGATGAGGTATTGTTCACTTAAAAACTCAAGTCCACTCCAAGATTGCTAAGTACAGATTTAGAAGAGAGAAATTTAATCTCATACTTTTGGAAAGTCTGTCTCTAAAGTACTCCACCCTTTGAACTTCTCCAAAGAAAAGAAAATCTAAAATGCAGCCCAGGAGTCAGTATCTTTAACTTAAAGCCTTCTTTCTGAAGGGAATTGTATAACTGAAGTTTCTGAAATATCCTTAGGGTAGAACTATGAGGAGGCATCAAGAATCCAGAAGGTTATGCATAGGTCACATCTACAGATGTTTTTTCAAAAGTATGGTACCTTAGAATAAAATTGGATCTTAACATTTGAATACAAAACAGAGACCTAAGAAAATTACCTGCATGTCTTTTGATACTGCAAACATTTTTAGTGTACTTAAGTAATGTATTAAGTATTTTAAAACTAATATAAACATTAATTAATGGTAAACAACATTTAGCTGGATTCATATGAGTAATAATGAAAAAAATCCAGGAGTCTTTCTAAAGACTTCCAAAGGTGTTTATACATGCAACGATAAACTATGTTTATTGATGTCAATATTTTTCTCCAAAATTCACTCAAGGAACATAATTTCTACCATTCTGAAC
Organism: Rhipidura dahli; assembly: GCA_013399225.1. NCBI lineage: Eukaryota > Metazoa > Chordata > Aves > Passeriformes > Rhipiduridae > Rhipidura > Rhipidura dahli. The sequence goes on along the minus strand of VXAC01005196.1, from coordinate 130,326 downwards.
AAAGTGTCAGATTTAATTAACTTGCATGCTTAATGTTTGTATATCTAGGTTCAGGCACAGATCAAAGTAGATGTGCAGTGAAGAGTATGGGTGAGAAATTCAGTCCCTCTCAGCGGACTGGAATGGGAATGTTGGAGGGTGTTAGATGGCTGCTTATAGTTTTGCAAATGAAACAGATCAGTAGAACTTTTACATGTAGTAATAGCACACACATGGAGCACAGAGGGGAGGAAGTCAATTAATTATTGTGCCAATCACAGCATAGTTCTGTCTCAGAGGTCAATAGTTGAGCTGGGATGGTGTGATGCATACCAGTGGGCATCTTTTGATGCTGAGCTGTGTTGCTGTACTTGAACTATCATCATCCTTATTCTTCTGGGTTCTGTAAGGAGGTCAAAAGTATTTGTTCGATATGGCCAGTGCATGTAAATTAAATCACAGGTCAATGAAATATTAAGCTGCTGCATCAATATCCTACTTTCAGTTCTTTGATGTTCTCCATGATCTAATAATGGGTGGGGAAAAGAATGCTAGGAAGTCCATCTCATTTCTTCCTTTTTCTCTTCCTAAAACTGCTAATGGAATTCAAAAATGCCCTAAATATGTCTGCCATTTCAGACTTTAAAAAAGCAATAAACCTTTTATTTTGAAAGGAGTCTCTTTTCTATTATATGTGCTTTGTTCTGAGTGTTTTACTTCCTTTATTTCTGATATGGTTTGTCTTGATAAAAGAGCTATAGCTACTTCTCCCTGCAAAAAGTAGAAGTAAGAAGTTTCACTGGAAGTTTCTGACTGGGTTTTATTACTTTTAATTGTTCAGAGTGCTTTTGTAGAAAGTTGTGAATCCTCTAAATTGAGAGTAGTAGTCTTTGGTCCAACAGCATGTTTCTTTTTGAGTTAACAATACTTACTTAGTGAATTGGAGACTCTTAAAGGGGTATCAGTAAAAAATCATGTGCATTTCTCATTATTAATGTCCATGTGTGTTGGTGAACTGCATGTTCAAAGCAGAATATCCTTAAATTCATACAGCTTAGCAGTAATCACTTGGATCTCTAACTCTCTAATTTAAGTGTTCTATGCACAAAATTTTGACCTAAAACCAAGGACAGCATGAGTTTCTCCAGTGAGTTTTCCCGAGGAGCACTGGTTCCTATTATGTCAGTCAGCTCCACATTTGAATAAAATGATCCTCTGTTTTCAGCTGCACTGCTGCTCTTTAGGAAGCACAAAGACCCAATGGCTCTAGATCACAGTCAGTATCATTGGTCCTGCCATGTTCTTTACCATAAGAGATAATGGTGCAAATTTGATAATGATTTTTTTCATGTTCTACATTCATAGGAATAATAGAAAAGTTGTATCTGGTTGATTTTATGGTTTAATGCATGAAAAGTAAGAGTAAGAGGTGTTGATTTGTTTCTAGCCTTTGGAAGGACAGTAGATTTAAGAAACTGACCCTGAACATAAAGTAGTATTTGTCTCTCCCCTGAAACTTTGTGGCCAAGAGCCAGAGTTCACATTTCTAGGTCATATACATGTTAAGATAGGTGGAATTGCATTACTGGAATGAAAATGACAAAACAAATCAAAAATTATTGCACACATTTTCTTGCAGGCAAGGGTTTCTTGTACATACAAGATACAAGCAACAATAGTTCTTTTGTGATTCTAACAATTTAAATTATAGCTTATATACCCTATGCAGGAGAAAATAGAGGAACAGAAATTCTAGCTGAAGGGCCAAGTACTGTCTTCATTTCCTCTAAAATATATTAAAACAATATTGTTTTCTTATAAGAGGTAAAGTGATGCTTTGAGAAATGAATTTATTTCATTTTATTGCAGAGTTCCGAAAGTTGTTTTTTTTGGCTGCATATAACCTCAGCAAAATGAATAATGAACTCTGCTGTATCTAGAGTCTTGTCCTTCATGCTTTGCCTCACATACAATTCTCTTTTCTTACAGCAATTTTATTCATCAGATTAGGTCTTGTCATCTTTGGAATTCACACAACAGGAAATCAATAATTAATTATGGATAGGTAAAGCAATGCCTCACTGATTGCTTAAAACACCCAAGACTTGCACTTTATAAAACCACTGGGGATAGTTTCCTAGCTGTTTCTCACTTTAATAGACTCGGCAAGTAATTAGCACTATCTCTCCCTTATCATGTGTCTGTTCATAGCTAAAATCAAGGGATACAATGTAAAATTAAGGTACAAGATCTGTGATGAGAAGATGATAACAATGCACATTAAAAAAAATGTATTTGGATAAAGAGAAAGGTCGCCAAGGCCATCTGTGGTATTTTGAAAGAAGAAAAATGGGTGATACTCTCAGAAGAATATAGTACTCCTTGCACTGCAATGGAAGAGAAAAACAGGGAGAGAAAATTTTGTAGATTATTTTGAGGTGGAATGCTGACAGTAGGAGAATAATGGCTTTGCTTTCAGAGAAGCTGAGATGGAGGCTGGGAGGTATACGTCTCATTTTGGAAAAAAATGAGTTTAACCACCGATTCTGAAAATGTCACTTCAAAGAGCCTACAGAAAACTTAATAATCCTCAGCCAGTGCCAGACAGTTTTCCTGCAGTTAATGACTGTCTGACTAGGAGCCCTTCTTTAAGCCTCATGATGCCCTAAATACGTATTTCAACATGTATTCGTCTTTTAGCTTCTTAAGCAATTGAACTTCTGCTGTGTCTGGGATGCAGACACGGTCACTTATGAGTAAAAGCCATTTTTACACTGAATTCAGAGTAAGAAGACCAGGAGCGCTGAGGTCGAGCCCACTGTACCAGGCAGGAGAAGGAAGCTCTGCGTGTGTCACACAGCTGCACCAGCTGTGGAGCAACAGGGCAGCCCCAGCACCTGGGGCAGGGGGCTGAGGGTCCCTGGGAGAGGTGGCTGCTGCTCCAGGGGAGCTCTGCCCCATGCCTGGCCGGGTCCTTCCCTGCCTGGCTGGGCTGCTGCTGCTCCTTGCCTTGGCTCCAGTGGTGGCACTGCTTCCGTGGGGTTCTCAGCAGAGCCTCTGTCCTCTCCCCACAGTTAGGTCTGTGCAGGGGGGGACTGAGTGGCCTTCCTCAGAGGCTCACACAGCAGTCATAGTCCCAGCATACCCTCTGACCAGCCAACAGCTGGCTCCATCATCATCATGAGAAGGCAAGGGAAACAAGCTGTGTTCTCCGTTAACCTCTTCGGCTAACTTCTCGTACTGTCACCAACTCCTGCTCTTTTATCCAAATTAATGTGACATTGTTGAAGCCCCCAAACTTGATGAATTTCTCTTTCTAAAGTAGTTTCCTGGCTTCCATATGCTGTGGAAATGAGACCATAAGCACAAACACTAAAATCTTCAAATTATGATGAGCTTTAGTGATTCATGTCTTCACTTTGTGTTTGTTGATTTTGGGTGCCTGGCTCATAACTCCTTGGGAGAAGAGGGGAAACAGGACACTTGGAGTCAGCAGCTCTTTTGAAGCCACTGAAATTACTCCAGAATGAAGGATTTAAACCGAATGAACATGTAAGCTAGGAGAACACCAGGATCTTCCAGGCTCAATCCCTACTCCTCTCTTGAACAGCATATCTTGATTTACCTCTTTATAAGCAAAAGATGAAATCCTAGGAGTAAAAATGTCAATACTCATTAAAATTGAAGTGTAACTGATGTCAGTTAAATAATTTTTATTCATAATACACCATACAGCAGATCTATGCCCAGGAATTCTTCTCTGGTTTTGAGTTTTTCTGGAAACAACGCAAGCAAATACAGAAAGAACAGTACTTTCAGGAATTAGTTTACTGCTAATAGGATTTGACAGTGTGAATTCAATATAAATTTGTACATGCAAAGAAAAAAAATAAAGAACACCTTCTGTTTTAAATTAGATGGTTTATCGAAAACTAGTTGGTTTGTTTCTCAGGAGTTTTTCTAGAGCTTTTGAAGCTGTAAGAATCCCTCTTCCAAAGTAAATACTCTTCAAGTACAAAGGCAGGGGCCTTTATTGGAGAACAGCTGTCTTGCCATCTCTTCTTCAGTAGCTCACATTTCTTTGTCACCCCCTCCAGTTGTGCCAGGTTCTGTGGGTGGGGACTAGTTGGCTTCCTCCCTTGTTGCCACAGAGCTGGCTTGGTGTCTTTGTTGAGAAACACTGGGAAATGTATTATTCCTTCTCTTTTATTTAAAGAAAATCATGTGATCCCAGGTTGTAAACCCTAATGATAAGTAAGGGTGGTTGTTGGTGAACATTAAAACTGCATTATTTCAGAAATGCTATGTGAGAGCTCCATAAGATACATATGTGGAGCGCCCCAACCTTCTGACCATATCAGATTTCTCACCACAGTCAAGTCATACACATAATTTTTTGTATGCCAAAGTATGTAGATCATTTGATCCAGTTCTAATTTCTGCTGTGTCTTATTAAGAGTTGTGACAGCAAATTCCCACTGAAGAATTGCCCAGGCCTGTGTAAGTCTGATGAGCCTTGACTTAGTTCACATCAGATTTATCTTTTGCTGTAGACAGTGTCGCACTGGTGCACACCGGTTGGGATATTTCATTTAACCTGACAGTGCTGGTTCAGCTTGCAAAGGAAGCACCACCAGCAACTCAGAGCAGTGTCTGGCTGAGTTCCAAAGTGGATAGATCCTACCTTATGTACTTAGAGACCCTTTGCCTTGCTGCTGTGTCACCTTCTTCTAACACCACAGTGGGTCTAGTTACTGATCCCTGCAAGAGGTTGTCTGTCAAAACTTCACATTTCTGCAGCTTTTAACCATTACAGGAACAGTTTTACTGCAGTTAATATTCTGAAACCAGTAAAAAGCTGGCCTATGGATAAAGAAGTAGGATAACAAAGCAAGTCTGGTCCTGTGTGCGTCAAGTTGTCTGTAAAACTTCGATTAAATCAGATCAGAAGAGGATCAGACCTGAAACAAGAGTAGCGTGCTGGTAACCTTCAGGAAGGCAGGAAACAATATTATCTGTAGTTTTTCAGGCATTAGGTGGTTTTTTATTGGATTTGCTGCCTCATTTTTATTTTTTCTCTCTAGTAGAAATTTTCTGTTTACAAGAAGTTGCTCTTCTCTATTCCTGACAGTGTTCAAACCTATGGCCAGGAGTCAGAGCAGACTGTTTTTCAACACTGAAAAATACTGATCCATCATACAGCCATCGTATATCATACAGTTTTTCTAGACCACTCAGTGCTTTTCAAGTCAGTGTCTTCTTATAGCAGCTGATCAGCACAACCAGAGGCCAGGGCTTGTTTTCACTTTTGCTGCATGGCTATTAGCACATGAACTGTTGTGGGGCTTCTTTCTGAGTGGGTGCTGTGAGGTGTCCAGGTTAGGCACCTATCCTCCCTGACTCTTGGACATTCCTTGGCCACCTCACTCCTCTGTTTTCTGTGAATTTTTCAGGCAGGAGCTCTGGTTCCCTATTGGGTCAATATGGTGTCAGTTCCTATCAGGACTTAATTGAATTCAGTTATGGTACTACAAGTGAGAAAATGGTGTGTCTGATATCATCCACTTCCACAAATCATCACCTCAAATCAAAGACTCCACTACAAGAGAGTTCTGAAAATTTTAAATTTTTGCAAACACAAAACAAATCTGCTTTCCATTTTGCCCTTGCATTTTAAACACAAAGAGAATATCAAGGAAAGAAAGGGGGAAAATTGTATTTTCATGAGATACATGCAATAGGTGTTTAGTCACCCTGACAAAATAATTATTTTCCCATGGGCCTGACAAAAATGATTTCTTTTCAAAGTGACTGAAAGTTTAGCAGGGAGATAAAGAACCTGTTCACTCCTTAAGGCCAGTAGAATCAGATAGACTACTATATCACTTCCATTTTCTACAGTGATCATCCAACTCCTATCCCAATTTTAATCCTGCAGCTTTTCCAAGAAGATATTGTCAGAAACATGTTGCTGCAAATCAAGCTTAAACATTTGGACTTTAAGAAGTACAATTGAGATAGTATTATAATGGATATCTTCAATGTAGTCAAAATACAGACAAATGCCCAGTAGAAGATAGCTTAGAAGAGACAATAAGGACGTAAAATGGTATTTCTGTAGTCTGGTTGTTCTCTGCCCTCCTGTAGTGTGCAGTTGTCACCTGTTAATTAATTACTGCCCTTTAACAAATATACCCATTCTGTAACAGAATTGCAGTGAATTGCTTTCCAATTTGTCAAATCCTTTTGTCTTGTTCTTCCTCTCTTAGATCACGTTTGTGGCTAGTAAATTGGTTTCTTAAATTCAGTCTCACATACTTTGGTCTTGAGTTAGCTTTCTTCTCTGCAGGACACTGCTGTATACTGTACCTTTAAGTACGCAAATCAATTTAATTAAATTTCATTACAGGCAGTGGACCTGAAACAAACTAATGAAAGCAGCCATCATGTCAGGTGGTATTTATGTAGCCATTAAATTGAAAATACCCCCTTTAGGCTCTTAAAATTAGTTTCAATATTTAACACTAATAGCTTTTGGAATTATTGATGGGGATATTTTTAATACATTTTTTACAAACTGTTTACCTTTACAAGGAAAGAGTCTTATTCCTTGCAGCAGAAGGGAGCTAAAGATAGATGACTTAAAAATATTAGGGTTTTGAAGTACTGTGAGGTCTGGGAGCTGCCCTCAATCTGTTGAAAACCACCATGAAAGTCATCATACAGTGATAGGAGTATGCCTTGTTTAGTCAAAAGCATTGCCAAGTCACTACAATACTTGTCTCAGTCTATTGTTTGCCTCACTTGTCTTATTGAGCTGATTTGGCTTGCCAGCTTGAGATTTTTAGCAGAATTTATTTGAAGACCTCATTATAAGCACTACTGTCACCAGAGAGAAAAATGAAAATTTGCAGAGAAGAGAAGAAGGGAAAACATCTGCTGCAGAAAAGACTGCTAGTGCCAGCATCCGAAACAGAGCTCCTTGCTGCTCAGGCACCTTGCAGTGCTGTGTCTGAGGAAGGAACATTGACCAAGTACCTGTTGATATCCTGCACAGCAGAACTGGTGCCATGTGCTACTCCTGCAGTGTCCATGAGACAGCACAGGTGTCAGGGATTTATCTCATCCACTTCCTGTCAGAACCAAGCTGCAGGTATTAATGGGTACAATATAGATGGAATAGACAACAGGAAGAAAGATTTAGGGGAAGATTCTCGTCACTTTTTCCTGAACCATATGCCAGGGTTTTACTTGAGGGAAGCAAGAGTGCAAAAAAGGAGAATATACTTGGACATGAATGTGTCACGATCTACAAAACTAGAAGCATTTCTACCTTGCTCTATGTAAGCATGGTTGATGTCTCTTACTTTTGCAGACAGAGAGTAATAATTAGCGCATCCCTTTTCCTTTTGTCGGATCTAAAGTCTGTCCTCTTCGTATCTTCCCCTTCTTCAGTCTATTTAAAAGATAAAAAAATAATCAGAAAGCTACAACAGAATGAGATATATTCACCTTTCTGGTAAGAAACTCTGGATCCAGAGAAGGAGGAAGAAGGAAACCATTTTTATTCATCAGGATAAAGGCGTGGGCTTCTCACATGTTTGCTCCTTCAGTTTTATAATAGAGAAATCACTGCACAAGCTATTGTTAACCAGAGATAAAAAATTAATGCTATTATGTTACTTGTAGTCTTGATGCTTGGATAGGATTATTGGACTTAAACTATTCATTGTAACTATGAGCTCTTAAGTCTTCTTTAAAAATACATGTATTTTATATGTTTGTATATATTATATATAGTAATTTCCAATTTGATTTAGGAAGTTAGGACTTCACCGGTGTTTTTCTTTCTTTCTCATGAATCCTCCCTCCAGCTTGGAGGATGTGGCTTGTGTAGAAACTGCTTTTTGGAGACTGGATATAGATTGGAAAGATGTTTATAGAAAATTTTGGGTTAAGCAAGTGGTATTAAAGATCAGGTATTTCTTTTTCAAGATAGAGGATAAACGGGTCACTGTTGACTCCAAGGAAAGTCCTGACTGTACTGTAAAGGCCATAGCCCAGATTTCACTCTTCCTCATTTTTGTCTGAAATTGCAGTTGAGATACACCCCTGTTGTACAAATGCATTACATGAGGAGTACAGGCATTGGGCACCTGTACTTAGGTGTCACCTCTGTCTGTCCTAATTTGTTTATAGTGTTTCCCTCTACAAGAAGTATGAGTATCTTCCTTCTTCCTGCTGTGTCTTGGTCTTGCTGAATTCTCTTTCCTAAGAGTTCCATGGAAAGGAGATTTTCAACCTATCTTCTCTTCTGAGAGCCAGGTGCCCATGGTTTCTGTGGATGGAACAAATTTGGAGAGATACCTTGAGCAAAGGCAGAGCATGGGAAGGGGTGGGATTCGTTGCTGGATGCCTGAAGTATCTGAGTTAGAGGGTGGGCATGTTCTTTTCTACCCCAACAGAGAATTACTCTTTTGTAAACAAGAGGAAAATTCCAGTTGTTTTTTGGCAATATTTTATTGTGTTTATTTTCAGTCAGCATTTCACTGCAAAACTTTTGTTTAGCACCATGGTGCTTGATGTGATTTCCACTGATCCCATCAGAAAGTAGGCATATTTAAAACTGTGTCAGACTGGGAAATCTCAATGTTACTGATCCGTATTTAACATTAAGCACTGATAAAGACAGTTGGAATCTATCAATACTGAAGGCATTCAGAATACTGTCATTTAATAAGAATGCTATCAAAAGTCAGTTTATGTTCTCATAATAGTTTCAGACTATATGTAATATGGTTTTAAAAATGTGAAATGCGTTATTTTGGATTACTACATTATGTTATGGTGCAGGAATAAAACATGAATTATTTGAACTTTCCTTTTTTTAATTTTTGAACTAGCTGTTTCTGGAATTTGTATTACTTTGTTGGGTTTTTTAATACGTCACCGTTAACATAGTTTCAAGTATAAGGAATAGAATTTCTTTTTGTACAGCTTGGAGAAAACTGCAACAAGGAAAATACATTGATTCTTTTTCTCTCATGTGTGAACAGAAGGGCATGTAGTATAACTAAGCTAAATAGATGTGCAGTCTCATAATCCTGGAACTTCCCAATCTGCTTACTCCAAAACCTCCCTATAAAATGGAAAACATTTCAAGCCAGAATGCCATTTCCAATGTGAAAATAGAGGTATGGAAAAGAACTGTTAAACAAATAGCCTGAAACACTGTTAATCATTTGAGTCTTTCTGACGATGCCTTAGGAGGCCTCCTAGAAACAGAGACCAGACAGGAGTAAGGGAATAAAGGTGTGTATTTATTTGAAAGGCTTTCAAAGTTATACCTTGGGGAGCCAGAGGCTGCTGCCAGGATGGACCCCGAGATGGACCACAGGTCACGAGTTCTTCACACTTTTATAGGTTTGCATTTTTATAGGGTTCATTTGCATATCAGGGTAATTCTTCAGTTAAAGCTTCAGTTTAATGATGTAGTTTTCCCTCCCTTCCAGAGGCTTTTTGTTTATACTTTTTGGGCCTAGGATGGTTTGGGTTTCCTTGAAGAACAGGCCTGGAGAGGCTTGTTATGTCTACCTAGCATGAGAGAGCAGAAATTAACAGGCTACAGGAAACTCCAGAGTTACACAGTAAGCAGTACAGGATTTGAAAAATATGAAAGTTAAAAACTAAGGCATCACTGAGATGTGTTATTTTATAGAACTTTCTACATTTGTTTTTAATCTGTGTCAGTAGAGTCAGCACATGCTGTCCTGCGCCACTAACTATATTTACCACCCAGTGGCAGGAAGAAGACAGCAGCCTCCTGGTGTATCCATAGTGAGAACACCAGAGAACACCCTGCTTAGAGCAGGGAGCTGTGTGGCGTTGTCACTGACCACTGTCACGATGTTTGGTGTTGCAGGATGGATGGTCACAGTATCACTTCGTAGCCTCATCTTCAACAATAGAGCGGGACCGGCAGAGACCGTACTCGTCATCCCGCACGCCCTCCATCTCTCCCGTGCGCATGTCTCCCAACAACCGCTCAGGTAAGGCCAGGACGAAGCCAAGGCTGAGGTAACCAACCCTGACATCAGGGCCTGTTCTTAACCGGGGTGGAAGGGCACAAAGTGTATTCTTTACTGTCATCAAACTGTCTCCTCAAAACAGGATTTTAATTTTTTTTTATTAGCACCTGGTGAAGTTTTACAGAAGAAAGATTATTCCTTAACTTTTTGTCATGAATTGTCCCAAAGTGTTTTCTTGATGGGGCTTACCTGACTAGATCTCAGGGCAATGGTGTCTATTAGTAGCACCAGGAAATTCTGTTACTCACTTTGCTAGTCATGAAAGCCCTATGTGGTTTGTGACCGTTTTGCACACTTAGCAGAAGTTTAAAGACCAATCTTACTTTTTATTCTGGGTATGTGTGTATCCATATGCACATGTAAGTTTCCCAGATTTGACTGCAGGTCTTCCTGTAACATTCATAGTGTATTTACACCAGCTGTTATCAATTCTGTATGAACTGCACAATGAATTAATGTGAGTATCTCAACTTATGCTGTAGTGTAAATTAATGTTTCTATTCACAAATCAAGTAATCTTCCCCTCAGTTTATTCTAAGGTAGAACATACCTTCATTAGATGAAGCCATTCCCAGTGAAAAACTTTCAAGGTAAACAGAGTGCAGTGTCAGTCTTTCAGTGGCCTTTCTGCTACTTGTTCAATCAACAAATGCTGTCATTCAAGAGTTTAGGATTAAAATTGGTGGAACTTATGATTTCCATTACCATTATGCTATAGTTTGTTTTTTAGAAAATTGCTTTGTTAGTTATCTAGAAGCTGCATCTTAGTGCTGCATAACAACAAGTGAGGAGATGTGAAAATGTAGCCAGAAGCACAGTGAGAGCTGCTATTCTGCTTTTAAAATCTGCCGTTACACAAGTCCATAAAGGGCTCTTGTTCCTTTTTCTCTTCTCCAAAATCTCATTTTGACTGTGAGTGCAAGGTACTTGAAATGTCTGGCCCTGAGATATTAGTTCTGTCTCTTGCCAGAACCATCTTCTCACTACTGCTATTCTAAATTTTGGATGAAATTTTACTGCCATCATCAGTTATCATAAGACTGGAAAAGAACAAATAGTAGTGGCTGTTTCTGAAGGAAGAAGAGCCCATGTCATTCATTACACGTTGGTTAGCTCAATGTCAGTCTAGAAAATTGCTGGAACAAATAAGCACAACCTGAGCACCTCAAAGGTAGTAGGAACATAAGATATTACCTAACTCTAGGAGTATCTGTTTCTACATAACCATATAGGTTGCAGTGTGTCTGGTAGTATCCATATCAAATGCAAGCATTGGTTCAATACCATTTGCTCTTAATAAATCCATCTGAATTCAGGCTACAACACAGTCAAAGCACTTTGTGGAAAGAAAAGTCAGTAAGTACAATAGCTTGTAATCAGTAAGAATCTTGCACACAACATTTTTATAGACAAGCTAAGGCAAGCTAGCAAACAGTTTAAAAAACATCATGTGTGGTAAATAAAAAACTTACTGAAAACCATTTACATGGCAAGGGTATTGTTTATTGCCAAAATGGAAGAATGGTTTGCTTGGGGCTTTGCCTGAGTCCAGTACTCTTCTGTGGTTTTAGCAAAGACCCAGATAAAATGCAAAAGTTACCTATTACCTTTGTGGGTGACAGTAAACCTGGGAGAAACTCAGGTTCTTTGAAAGGCATTATTGAAATTCAAAGTGATCCTGAGAAATTGGAGGTAATGTTCAGAGGAAAAAATATCCAATACTTTAAAAATAAATTATAAGGAGAATGTCTGACTAGATGAAAATTCTTTAGAAATTATATGGAGATTTTTGTCAGTTTCACATAAGAATTGGAAGGTGGAAAAATCAGGATATGAAAATACACTGAATGGACTGTAATTGTTTAATTCAAGTAAAAGAGACATGAGATGGAGACAGTAGGACGAGGTACACACCAAGTCTTCAAGCACATAACAGCCAGCTGTGAAGCGGAATGGTGTGAACTTTTTCTGCTTTCATAGCAGACAAATGGAAATAATGAGCAGGGAACATTTCCTAGCAGTGGTGAAAGAAAACATGGGAGCAGACTGCTTGGAGCAGTTATGTGATCTCTGTCATTAGAGATCTTGATTTTCAGATTAAAATCTGTCAAGAATTATATTGGTATTCTGGATCCTACTTTGGGGTAAGAGTTGAAGTAAATGAACTCACACCCTCCCATCCATCCTTAGGACTGTGTGATAACAGACTCAGACTGGTGTGGAGAGCTCTGTATTCTTATCTCTCCTTTAAAAATAAGAGCAGAAAAACATTATATCAATTTTCAGCCTAAAATCAACTAATGACTTCATGTTTGCTTTCAGTAAAAACTCTGAAAGAGGGTGCTTCTGCATTTTAACACTTGCCAGAAAGTAGTTGTCCTCTCATGGAAAGAGAGAGAGAATTCCCACAGGGAACAGAGAGAGATGGTTTTGTCTGTGTCAGTCAATTTTGTTCAAAACACCAGAGTGTTTATAACCATTACAAGAGTATGTGAAACAAAATGTATCTCTCTGCTAGCAGCTTTTTCAAGGTTTGTGTTCTGGCCTGCTCCCCATTAGACTCAAGCTGCCATTAGCTGATTTGGTAGTTTAACGTCATGTTCCTTTATATCTGCCGGATTATCAGCTTTAGCTTTACATCACTATTGACAAACAGTTTAAAAGCAATCCCCTATTCTAATGGCTTCATAAGAAAGAACATCTGTCCCGCATTTGCTCTGTAAATTCAGAGGCAAGGGCCAGCAAAACCAGCTGAAGCAGAATTCAATATCACTTGTGCTTCCCTACTCCGTAGTTAAGTGCAAGTGCTTCACCATTGCTTAACTAAAACACGTGACGTAGAGAAGCTGAAAGATATGCCTCAAGGTCAACCTTCACAAAGAGTGTGAATTACATTTTTAATTTTTTTCTTTTCCTTGGTTTTAAACAAAGCATTGTTAATGCTTTTGAGCTTCTTTTGACATATCAAATACCTGGGTGGAGGCAGGGGACTGTGTGGGGGTAAGCACCAGCACTTTAGTAATTTTTGTACCACTGTGCCCTTATGAGGCTCTGGGGGGCTCTGCCACTCCCCCTGTGTTTCCTTCTCCTGCCCTCCACAACAGGGAAAGTGCACTTTATCTACCAGTACCTACGTATATTGAAGTCAGTTTACTTGGAAGCCATTATTTTTTCATTTGATTTTCTCCTTTTCCTAAACATTGCAAGCTCTAAGGCTTCATGATCAATGCCAGTGATCACCTTCATGTTCTCCAGTGTGTGAGACTCAACTGCAAAACTCAGTTCTCTCTTTCGTCAGCTGTACTTTCCTCCTTTTAGCCATCCCATTAGTATAGGTGATGAGGGATTTAGTTTTAATAAAAAGAGCTTAAAGTAGTAGTTGTTGCTTTAATGGCAGTTGTTCACACATACAGATATTTAAAGACAGAGAAATTACATGAGTTACCTTTAAGTGTTATGCATTCTTTGGTATATGTTTTCTAGGGGAAAAAAGGCTTTCTTTTCCTCCCTTTTCCGTTAAAATAATTTAATTGGTTTGTTTATTTTGAAGAGAAAAGGAAAGAAACCATTTTATTAGGATTTTTCCACACAGCTGAAAGTTAACAGTCAATGTTTATTTTCAATGGAAATAAAGTAACCATTTTGAGAAAAAAAATGGAAGTGCCCATTACAGAAAATTTTGACAAGTTAAAGAAACTGAAAAGCAAAAGGAAAAAAAATACTGTTGTACTTTTTTTTAATAGTGATCATCTTAGATATTGGATGTAAGTAAAAGAAAGTTAAACATTCAGAAATAAAATTATGTTTGCAGTTGATTGTCTAATGAATACATTTGCCTTGCCCTTGAAATAACAGAATCTTTTCCTCTATAATGTGGTAGTGTTTCTTCAGTCAGCTTCATGTTAGAAAACTAACAGATATAAACTTTACTGAAATGCTTACTCAAGAGTTAAACCCTATATTCAGTAATATATGATTTAAAAAAAAAAAAAAAAAAACATTTTTGTTATCTAGCAAGTGCCCCAGCCTCACCTCGGGAAATGATCAGCCTAAAAGAAAGAAAAACAGACTATGAATCAACTGGAACTAACGCCACTTACCATGGAAATAAGGGAGAACACACTTCTAGGAAAGACACCATGACAGGTGAGATTTTGCTTGCATGGCATATGTAAAAACCAGCTGTGATAGAACTCAGGTTTTAGAGGATTGGCTGGGCTTGCTGCACTGTGGAAGAGTCAACCTGCTTTGGTTAATTCCCAAGTTTCAGCCACCTTGAGAAATACAATTCAAGGTATATTTGAATGAATATAACACTGTGTGAAAATTTGTGAACACCATGGTTCTTTATAGAAGAAAGGCTCTGAAGCCAATTCTTCAATATATTCTTCAATTTTACATTTGTTTTCATTTCAGAAGGAAGTTGGTTGATCACTTTGAAATTACTGGTATATTTGAGCATGTGCACTGATCCCTAACACCTGTCTTTTGCAGAGAATGATCTCCAGGATCAGTTAATTTATTTTGTATGTCAGTATTCAAAGGAAATTTGTGGCAGTTGGTAAAGTCTATCCATGTTACTTTCTCAGCTGGGCTGATTTAAATGCAGTAATTTTCTCTGTATGTTGTGGCATCTATTGCAGGTTTCTTTGCAGGCCTCTCTTCCCCAGTGAGCTCATAGATCTCTTAGCATTTCAGTAATTAGGAAATTCTGAGTGCTTTTCCCAGTGCTGTACCTCTTCATGAATTCTCTAGCAAAACACATGTTGGTCTCCATCACCACTGTACAGGCTTATATAACTATTATTGAACGTTTTGTCACGTTTATATAGTGCCGAGCATCCTGCTCTCCTCTCCTCCAAATGCTGCCTCTAGGCAGGCAAAAAATTGCAGCGAGAGGTCACTCTGCACTTTCTCAATGCCTGTTACCTTCTCCCATGCCCTCTGTAGAGGTCCTGCTCAGAGGCAGAATGGGTTGCTCACCAGGAACATGGTGGCTCAGCATCAATCCATCTATGAAATCCATCCTTCAGGACTGAATTCAGGGTATGAAGATACTCACACTGTATCTACTGTGTTATATGTGATTATGTACTCAAAACCTAAAGACCAGCCTTGGAACCCGTGTGGAAATGCAACAGGGAACATTAATTAGCCTGAAGGTGAAGGTCTGAAGAGAAGAATGTCGGTCAAGAGCATTTGGAATCCACAGAAATTAGGAGTGTCCTGAACGACTTCTGTGGGGTACTACAGGAGAGTGCAGACGATTCAGTCAAGGTACTGCATTTTATGTATCTGTAGTGCTTTGAGTGTCTTGTAGTCCCTGCACAAGGTGGTTCTCTAAAACACTTCAGTGGTCTTTACCTGGCTGATTGTGAAGGACAGGACTGAAGTTTTTTCAGCCATTTGTCAAGGAGCCATAAAGGGTGAATCTCAGGATTAAGAGCATCAGGCTGAAAATGAAAGGAGTAGGATTTTATTCTAACTGTATCTGTAAATTCAGACTAGGAAATTATTTCAGAAAGTTCACCAAAATACAGTGTTTCCATGCTGAAAATTTGTGTTTCCTTATAGATAGTCTTGTCTCTCTCCGGACATTAAAAAATGGGCTTTTCTATTTCCATACCCCTTTTCTTTTTTTTTTTTTACTGTGGTGTTTTTCTTCTCCCATTCCTACTTCCCTTATTTCCTTTCTCTTGCAATATAATTTTCAGATTATGAGGTTTGTACTGCCTCAGCAACCTTTGCTCCACTTTGATTTTTGCATTGTGTTCTCCTCTAATACTGTCTTGTATTTTGTCTGTTTCTACTGGTTATTTGGGTGGGCTTTTAGTAAGGAAACTTGAAACTCTCAGCATCATGCTCAGCTGTCAACTGTCTTTCCAGCTCCTGAACTCAGTGAGGGAAAAAGCTAATTCAAATCAAAAAGTGTAATAATATTTCACAATCTTACATGACCAATGTACAAATAAATATGGAATTAACAAGTAATTTTCTCTTTTTCAGATCACCAAATCTCTGCACATTTGGTTTAAGCTCAAATTAAGTACCATTATAAGAACAAAAGAAAATGACAGAAGAAGTTTTGCTCGTCAGCATTTAACATGGAATCTGTGTAACATAATTGTAGCTCATTAAATAATAAATATTTGATTAAAGAAAGATATAAAATTGGTATTTGTGACTTTGTGAGACATTTTGACTTCACTGGAGTGGCCTAATACAAGTTCATGTAGTAAGTTCCTTGTGATGCCTGCGTTTCATTCTGTGCATCAGACAGTGCATTGCAGCTGATACATCCACTTGGATGGGACTTTAGATGAATGTTTTCTCAGGTTCCACCTGGCATACACATATTTTGATCTGCTCTTCTACTTTTGTGCCAAGCTGATGTTTTACACAAAGCTTTCTTTGACTTTACACAGCACGTAGAGACACAGCTGTCGTCCCAATTTATCCACGACTGTCTCCATGCTCTTCTCCAAAGCTCTTCTCAGTTTATAGTTCAAAAATTTCATGACCTTTGGGCTGGGACTGAAATGAAGGTTTTTTGATGGATTTTCGAAGTAGGAATGTTGGCTTCCTGCCATCCAGAGGATTTGTCAGGAAGCCTCTGGGGAAAAAGGAGAATCTATGAAGTAAACAGTTTGGCTGAAGATGATAACTTACATTGATTTCACAAGGATAGCTAAAAAAATAGAGGCACAGTATCAAAGTTCTCATTGCCCTCTTCACAGGTTTACAATGCCTTTTTTATTTATTGTCCATTTTCTTCTCTCTGTAGAAAATAATAACCAATAATAAAATTTTGTCACCTGAAGTATATTTTTAAGACAAAAACTATTATATTCAGTTTAAGAAAATGGGAACTGGAAGTGTATGTGATAATGTTATTTATGCCATGGTGTTTCCTTCAGAACAGGGAAGATACGGTTCCTCTGTACTATCATGGGACTCCTTTTCTGAGGTTTCTTTTACTTCCTTAATTCCCTCACTGAACTAATATATGCATAGTAGTCTACACGCTGTGTCTTCTCTTCCAGCAGCAGAAAAAACTTCTGATTAATTTTTTTTTTGTTGATTATAAAGAATCAGTCATCAATACTTTTGTTATTTAAACTTACTGGCAAGTCCATGCACATTCAGAACACACCAAAAAAAAAAAAATCATCAGGTGTTACAGGTGCTCAGGCTTATTATCATTACTTTCAGAAACCAAAATGCACTGTAATCTTTTCTTATGCCCTTACCTGATTTTTCACCATGAAGTTAAGTGGCAGTGGTAGTGAGAGGTAATCTCTGATACCTAGGGTTTGTGAAGTACAGAAGCATTTTCCTTTACTGTCTTGAACTAAATTTTTTTAAATGGAGACCTGCTGATTATAGCAGAAAAAGCAGGTTGTGTGATATCAGTTGAGGATGACTATCTGTCCAGCTGAGCTGTCCTTTCTTGTTATCAGTTGGTGTTCCTGAGGACAGAAGGCTAGCATCTTGTTATTCCAAAGTGTCTGTAAATGCATTCAGAATAACTGCTTCCAAGATCTGAAAGCTGAATGTTAAACTGTGAATCAAGTGTCTGGGATATATGGGGATGAATTTGGTCAATGACATCTTTGTCACATAAACCACTGAGTAACATAATTTTCAAAGCTGTTGTCAGCTTTGAGGAAAACTGCTATGAGGAGCTATGTGACTTTTTTTTAATCAGTGTCACCTAGAAGATTGAACAGAAGGGAGAAAGAAGGGTATTTTTCTGTAATGTTCTTTATGCAATTCAACCATGAAATACTGCAGGTTGATCATAGTACTCATTTTAGAATGCTCACAATTTTGCCTACTAGGAAGTGCCTCTTCAGTATTAACATGTACTAATGTTTAGAGACTGCCTATAATATGCACATAAACACACACAGATCACTCCTTGATTAATCTCATCTTCAGCTAGTTCTCACATCTGTGTGAGGAAATGTGGCTGCAGGAATATCTCTGTCTCTTACGCCTTTTACTCCTTTCCCTTCTTGTGCCATGTTTAAAAAAAATTCATTGACTTCTCTTTCTGTCTGTTTTACAATTTTATTTTGATGGTACATATACAATATTATCAGGAGAAATCAGATACTGGCCACACAATATCCATTTATCTAGTTCATTCTCTCCTTTCTTTTATATTTGTTCTCTGCTTTTGGACAGCAAGAGTCAACTGCTCACTGAAGCATGGCAGAGTGGGAATGGAGTTCCCAAGGTGTTCCCCTGCATGTTCAGAAGCAGGTATTGGAGCAGGGCTGCATTCACTGCTAACAGCTGCATTGCTTGACTCACATTTCCTCCAGAATCAGCACTACCTCAACCTCCAAGCTAGCCTATGCCAAGATTTCTTAGTCTTGGACTCTTGACATTTCTTTTCAGCATTTTATGTCTCATTGTTTTTATTGCATTAAGAAAATATTTACTAGGAGTTTGAGGGTTGGGTTTTGTTGTTGTTGTTTTTTATGTTGTTGTTTTAAACTTGTGAATTCGTATCCCCATCACTACAGTGAAATCAGCAACACAGAGCTTGCACCTATTTTCATAAACTGAAACTACCATTTTCCATTGCAAATTATGTGCTTCAGGAGACCGTAAAACTTCAATCTGGTATGTGACATTTGTGAGCACATCAGTGCAAATGTCACAATAGTGCACTGGACAGCTACACACCAACTCTGAACTATTTCTAGGCTTATAATAGTCATGGCTGTTGGCAGCACATATGTACCCCATGCCTTTTTATAGATCTGTATGGAAAGGTCATGACCTCCCTCTTAATGTCTCTCTGATTGCCTGAAGCAACAACATACAAGTTAGCATGTGTCCAGTTTGCTGTTTTTCATCAGATTCTTCATAATACCCTCAGATGTTGCACTGTTACTCTTGACATCAAACAACCATGAACAGTATTGACCTGCCTGAACTCAGTAATGTTCAGTCATGTATTACTAGAAACTTGCATGCATGAAACTTCAAACCTGCTTATCTTGACAGATATATTCATAAAAACAAAATGGTTACAAGAAGTTCTTCCCCCATCTATGACAGTCCAATACATTGAATGTCGCTTTAATGTTTTTTCAAGAACTAGGACTTCACAAAATGGATATCTGAAATACTGAGTATCTTTAGATCTTGACACAAGGAATTGTATAACAAAACTTCTTCTGGCACTTTGTGGGTCTAGCAGGAAAATCAGGAAAACAGCATTAAAAAGGTGATATCAAGGAAGGATCTGACAGTTGTGCTACTGAGAGTCGTGTTGTCATGAGATGCACCATAAGGAGCAATGCTGATGCAAACTCCTCTAATACTAAAGACTTGTCAAGAGGGGTATTTTCAAACACTACAGGAGAGGCTACAGCTGGAATGTAAAGAAATCCACTGAAACAACAGTCAAGTATCAAAAATCCCTTAAGTGTCAAATTGTAACCTGAACAGTGAGAACCTCTGCAGATCAGCTCTTCGGCACAAACATTTATGACCAAAGCAAACTACTCAAGCCCTGCTTCCCATCATTTCTCCTGTTTCTATCTGTTATAGACTATGGCATACAGGTGGAATTGAGAGTTATCTGCCACTGGAGGAGCCCAACCAGCATCTGTCACTAGAGTTCATATTCTTCCCACCTTAAAAACAAGGGTCATGCTGCACTTGGAGACCACCAGAGCTCTTTGTTTTCTCCACAGGACTCTGCACTTTTTTAGTAATTGCATCCAGCTCTTCAAGGAACAAGAGGGGTTTCACCCCTATCAGTTAATGGTTATGAAGTGAAAAGTTGTTTTATTTTCCAGCTGTAAAGCTCATCAACTCATCAATAAGCCCTGTCTTTATCCTGTTTTTACAAACATGCTGCAAATCTTTAAGAACACCATCTGAGATCTGTAAAGCAGCAACATGGACCAGTGCATCAAACTGACAAAAATTATACCCTCAGCATGGAACCCATGGCAGATGTTAAGATCAGAATTGCTGTATGCCAAGGCCATGCCTTTCCTTTCCTTTCCTTTCTCCAGAAAGGGTGCAGTGGTGGGGGAAAGGTGGAGGAAGTTTTACCTGCAGAGGTCCATGCTTGCACATTGCCAAAGGAAGAAAGCGTGCGTACATCTTCAGTAACATGGTTCTTCCTAGTAACTGGCATGGATCCCATATCCAGCTTTCAGCTCTGATGCTCAGGCTTGCCTTCACAAGTTTTGAGTTAAGAAGGTATTAAAAGCCACTCTTGGTGCCTCTAGGTTTTATACCATTGCACAGAGACCTGAGAGAAGTCACGACCCACGTTTCTGTTCCACTGATGACTCTGATTCACAACTACTCAATTTTTACTTTCAGGCCTGATCTTTTATAGTAAAAGTCCTAGTAACAGCATCCAATCATTGGTTAGAATGTCTGGAAAGTTATTAATGCATGAAAAGTATGCAGCAGCCACATAAAATGCTACCTTCATAGTCTTTCAAATATGAGAAGTAACTACAGTCTTTCAAGTCCTACTGGCAAACTAAGCTTCAGCTACACTGCCAAATCAGAGGGATCAGTGGAGTCAGCTTTGCAAGGAAAATCCTTTGCTTTTCATGAGGGGTTTTTTCGGACAGGGTCAGAAATAAATTTTTGCAAGACTATATATTAACCTCCTTGTATTTAGAATTACTTCTTGTTTCAAACTCATAGCTCAGTTTTGTTTGTGCGTTTGAATAGTAGGACATCTGAGAAGCAAGTGACAGCAGTGACAGCAGTCGTGGATTTGTAACTATCTTGGCCAGACCTCTTCAGTATAACTACACGTTACTTTTTGCATAACTTGTTTTTCACTTACATTTAATCACTTTTTGCTTGAATAATTTCATGATAAAGCAAAATGACTGTAGGATTAATAATTCACATCATCCAATTGAAGTGAAATAACTGAAATGTTTCTTAATATTTACAACTGCTTACTGTTGTGTGTGTGTTTCATAATCCTATCTATAACCTGAAATTTATTATTGAATGCTAGCTGTATATGAAATTATTTTGTTGATTCATGTATGAAGTGCACAAGGTTGTTATGAACATGACATAGAGCCTGCTACCATTAATGAATGCATACCAAGAACGTGTGTACACCAAAGCAAAGATGATGACCATTTAGTGGGAGGAAAAGTCTGCAGATGTTTTGAAAAACTTTTGTGTGGGTGAAACAAGCATTGTATGATGGGTTTTTTTGAGGCCAAAGAGGTATGTTTGGTAAACCTGCTTTTTCCTTCCTTTTCTCTCTCTGCAGCTCAGAACACCGGAATCTCAACTTTGTACAGGAATTCATATGGTGCGCCTGCTGAAGATATCAAACATAACCAGGTAAGTACAGGAACTGAAATGTTACTGTTCCAGATGGCAAAAGACTGGTGCAATATAGTACATGGAAATGGGAGAAAAATGCCACAAATTCAACAGTATCACAAATAAACAGATTGCTATGTGTAGAATTTTACTCCTATGCTCAAATTAAGCACCTGTGTTTGAATATGTGATGTGAAATGAGGTCCTGAAGGTCCTTTACACCTTGGTAGCAGTTATAGAATTAGAAACTAGAGTAGTTACACTCCTTTGTGCAGTTGTAATACTGGGCCCAAACTTGGAAGATCACTTGCAAGATTTATTCCTTCTTCCATCCTGCTGCCCACAATAAGTTGTGTCTAACAAGCTGTGGGCATTACTATCTTTCAGGTTTCAACACAGCCAGTTCCACAGGAGCCCAGCAGAAAAGATTATGAACCATATCAGCCATTTCAGAATTCAACAAGAAACTATGACGAGTCCTTCTTTGAGGACCAAGTGCATCATCGTCCACCTGCAAGCGAATACAACATGCACCTGGGACTAAAGTCAACTGGCAACTACGTCGACTTCTACTCAGCTGCTCGTCCCTATAGTGAACTTAACTATGAAACAAGCCACTATCCAGCCTCTCCCGACTCCTGGGTTTGAGACTTGGGCAGATACAAAAGCTCCAGGAACTGTGCATGTGCATGCATACCACGAGACATTTTTTTTCCTGCAAATTTAGTTTGTTAAAGCCTGTTCCATAGGAAGGCAAAGATAACCAGTATGGAAAATATTAAGAGATTTTTTTAGAAGGCTAAAAGATAAGAAAGCTAAACCTGGGAGTAATTAGAAAGAAATATATATATACATATATATATTTTACAGTGTGGGGCAACTTTACTGTTGGCCTGTAGAGTCTAAAGTTCCGTGCTGTATACTGAATGTGGCTGAAGGATGGAGGAAGAACATGACAGTGGATCTGGGTCAAGAGTTAAGCACAAGTTACTGAGCAGCGTACATACTTTATGGGGAACAGCTTCTCACACTTTGTTTAATATCCTCATTCATTGTGAATCTAGGCTTCAAGTTGCATTTGGGGTTTCCTCTGTACAGCAAGATGTTTCTTGCCTTTTGTTAATGCATTGTTGTAAAGTATTTGATGTACATTACAGATAAAAAAAAAAAGAGGTGCATTGTGTATATTACACCAATGCCACAGTGTTTCTTCATCTATGGTTCTAAATATTGCTTCAATTTCAAATTTTGAAAGATGTATGAATTTCCAGTTTTTTTGTTTTCTTTTCCCCGGTGCATTTTAACAAAAAAAAATCAAAAAAATCAAAAAAAAACAAAAAGGAATATTTAGCAGTATTGTTTGTTCTGATATGTGAATTTGTTTGTGGCAACTAAAAAAAAGGCATTCAGCAGTTTCTGACAATTAACATTCATCATTCCACACTCCTTGTCAACAAAGTGCTTTTTCACTGCCTAAAATTTTAGATGTAGATATTTGAAATAGATTTTTTTCATTTATACCAGTTTTCTTTATGATGATACAGTGTTAAAAGAAAATAAATTACAATTGATCTGTCATCCATATTTGCTAAGAATGTCTATTTCCAAGAACCTACCATATAAATACACATTCTTACTCGTGTGTGTCCACGTGTGCATAGTATTCCGTGTGCGTGTGTTTGGGCGTGTGTTTGTGTGGCGTAAGACTTCCTTTCATCCCATGTTCTCCTTGTTAAGCTTCAATTTTTGTTTGATTTTCAGTTCTTTTAAACAGTGGAAACTCCAGTATGTGCTTTCTCTTACTCACTTCCGTAACCATCGATAGCAATTCAACATTGCTAGGCCACATGCTCACAAAAGAAGGGGTAGCTGATTTTTTATCACCAACTCCATCACCCTTAGGTGCCATTTCCTTTAAAATAGCATATTTTTTATCTTCTCTTGAGGAAATTTTGTTACTCTCCAGCCACCAACCAGTAAGTGCTCGAGGAAGGCAGAGTTTGATCTTGCCATCTCCCTGAGGGAATGGAAAACTAAGACCTGTGAGACTTTAATCTGGACTCTTCAAACTCTTTAGACTACAGAAGGGTCCAATTCTTGAACCATTAGGACAATCATTTATTTTAACCCATACCAAAAATAAAACCCAACACCCAGAACACATTCCTCAAATATGAAAATAAAGACCATTTCTGTGCATTTAAAGTGAAATTCTAAAAAATGTAAGGGACAGAGATTTTTTTTTTTTTTAATTTAAAAGGAAAGAGCAGCTACATAGGCTAGAAGGCCAGAAGAACTGGCATATTCACCTTAGCTCTTGTAACGCTGGAAGGAAAAAAAGAAGCATTTCTTCATTTCTGTGATTCAGGCAACAAACAGTTCAGCATACAGTTTTCAGAGCATAAGACCCACCTCAAATGGAGTAGTTGTAAATTGCTTAAATTGCCAATAAGGAATTTATTTTAGGTTGCAAACATTTCTGTGGTTAGTCACTGTAATAGTTTTAACATCACCTGGCACACTTCTGGCTGTGCGCAGGGGAAGAAGTCTCTCACAAGTCATCACCTGCTCTATAGGACGCAGCCCAAGTAGTTCATGCAGGCAGGTATTGTGACGTAGAATTGGTTTATTGGTAATCTAGGACTATAGTTTAATCTTTTTGGCAGCTTTTCCCAGTGTACGATATGTAACCTTTGCTCTTTGTAGTAAACAGGGGGAAAAAAATAGCATGCAAAAAAATTTTTAAAAAATTTCAGAAAGGGTGGGTGG
>VXAC01005196.1:46239-106128 GCA_013399225.1 Rhipidura dahli | reverse complement strand
GAGGGAGGGGCACAGTGGGCCAGATGTATAGTGAGGTAGATAAAAATACTATTCATAGTTTTGGACACAGGTTGTTTATATTTTATTTATTACATTGATTTTAATAAGTGACATTTGCAGTGCTCTTTTGAACAAAGCACATTTTCAGTATAAAAACTTTTTTTTAATAAAGAATGTCACTCGCAACTGGAAGTTCTTCTTGACTGCCTGACAAACACCAGGCTGGTGCATCTCTCCAGGCACAGGTGTGCCAAAAAGCCGAGGAGATGCATCGTTCTGTTCGAAGTTCTTAGGACAGGAGATTATTGTAAGTTGGATATATTTCCATTCTTCAAACTACTGAAATGCCCACATTGCCCTCTTTCAGCTCGTCTTAGGAATTACTTGGAGTCAAATGTTGACCATTGCTCAAGTGAGAGATTCTGGATTGATGACGTGGCATAAAATACCTTTTGTTTTAAAATACCTACCTATACTTTGTGTTGGTTTGTTTCCATTCTTCTGTAGTGGCAAGTGCTCCGACTGGTAACGTTCACTCTTGCTGTACTGGGTTTTGGGAAGGTGTTGAATTACCTGGCTTCTTTTCCAGGTTTGGAAATACAACACTGCCGCCATACTAAGCAAGATATATATGATGCATTCTTTTTAATATTGAGGAAAGTATCATTACCTATTGCTGTTCCCTTCATTCTTGTACTAGATCACACACAGAAATAGAGAAGAAACAAAACTGTTCCAAAAAAAATGTATAAAATGCAATTGATGTACTGTAAAATGTCGGAATTTTTTTTTTTTTTTTTTTAACAAGCTTCGTATTAGAATCTTGTTCAGCTGTGTAGAGCTATATAAATCTCACTGTTTTATTAAATGCTGTTTATGGTCTGGAAGGAATGGTTAACCTATCTCAAGATTTAACAAATTTGCACTAACATGAGCAATATTGATTTGAAAAAAAGAATAATATGAATTCACTATTTAAAAGATAAACTATGATTTTAAAGGTATATTAACACTGAAAGTACATTTTGACAAATAACATATTTAAGCCCAAAATATAAATGGTTATGTCAGATAACACAAAAGAACTATAACAATATAGATTGAGAAAAAAATGTGTTTCACTGTACATGTTGCTAACATGTACAAAGACAAACTCATATTGACGTATTTTCTATTAATAAATCCTACTGTATTGTGGAGAATCGCTGGTCATAGTGCAGTATGTTTAAACTCAGAAGTTGACTCCATAGCAGCTGCCCAGCTTCACACAGCAAACAGATCCTTGCCATTTAGGTATTTTAGAGATTAATCAGATACCTAACTTTCAGCTCTCAAGTCAGTCACTGCCCTCTATGTCTTCACGAGGTTGATGAGCACAACCTGCTCTACATCAACCAGCCAAGGGGAAAGACATTTTTGAGAACACCCAATTCCCCCCTTAATTATGGCTGCAAGGGCTCAGCTGCCGCCACTCGTAGAGAGAGTTTATCTCTACCCCTAGAAAAAACCTGAAAACCTCAAGGCTGATGCCACTGGATAGGAACATGCTGTAAAGAATATGATCTTGGCCACAGGTTACATAGACCACAGCCAAGAAACAAAGAGCAAAACATTAATTTCCTTGTGCATTGCTGGAAGACCCAGCACGCAGTGCATGTAAAGGCTCAGGAATAATGGTTTCCTGGGTTGCATGAGCTTGCAGAAGCATCTCACCAAGAGACTTGCAACTCAAATCAGAAATGCTGACTTTTTTTTTCATATTTTGACACAGCACAGACTGTGCAAGCCAGTGCATGGCATAGGAGGCTTTCTCATCTCCTCTGTCGCTGTTACTCATGCTCTCCTGCCAGCAGGCAGAAAGAGCTCTGAGTTTAGAGTTACTGCTTGTATCATGGGGAGGAATGGGAGAGATGGAGACAGCAACCTAAAGCAGGGGGAGGAAAACAAAAGGGCCCAAAAATGCAGATACTCAGAGTTTATGCAGGAAGACAGATCCACACCCATAATTTCTGACAGTGGAATGGACCCAACAAGAGATTTAATGCACCAAGATCTTCAAATATTATCATCAAATTAATGTAATGAACATTTAATAGTGGCAGTATGATGCACGCAAAGGTTTATGCTAGAAAAGTGGGAGGGAGCAGCAGAGAGAAGTCACAGGTCACCACTGGGCACTTCCAGCTTCAGCCAGCAGATGTTGGGCATGTGGGCAGAGACTGCTTACTGCCATGAAGGAGAGGGGAGAGGGATGACTTGATAGAAAACTATAGGTCCAAGCCTTTCAGACTAGGTCAAAACAACATCAGGCAGCTAGAACAGAGGCCACTTTTTGCAAACCTGCCCCTTGACCCACCATCCTTAATGGCAGAGTGAGGTCCCCCTACTAGCAGGCACATGGACGTGGTGCACAAGGCAGGCAGTCCAATCAAGGGCCCAGCTGGCAAAGGCCCTTTACTCTCAGCTGGACAATACCTGGTACAGGTGTGTGTCTGACAGCTGCCAGGGCCAGGGCTGAGCTTGTCGAGCAGCTGCAGCCACTTTCAGTTTGAAGTTCAGCATTTTCCCTGGAGGACAGCTGGGCACCGACATCTGCCGAAGAACTGTGCAGTCTTTCCCAGGCACTAGACAGTTTCTAAGTGGCCTAAAGCCAGTTCCAGACATTTAGGCTGAAAGGGAGAGATTTGAGTTTCATCCCCAGGCAAGTGGGTTGAAGCCTGGGGTTGATACCTGTATGGAGAGGGGCATCCCCACCTTCCAGGCTGTTCTAAAAAACAACTGAGAAGAGCTGTACTGGCTATCACACATCTTTTCACAGCCTGGGTTAGGAGCACTTGCTTCTAACTCAGGCTCAGCTCTCCCAAGGGCCAAACTGAACAGCTCCATTTAACACAAACATTTCTACTTCTTCCTCCCCAGTGCTCCCCCTGGGCTTTGCACCATCTCACCCGGGACACGTCAGTCAAAAGAATGGCACACCACAGTTCTCTGCAAGTCCAGCAAGTCCTGCTTCACTCTAGCAGGACACCATGCCAATGCATTATTCTTAAACTTAATTCTTGATCAAACCTGCTGTAGTATTTTTAATGCAATTTTAAAAGCAGTTTCCTTCCTCTGTGAGCATTGGCATTGCTTTGCTGGAAGCAAGCACATGCTAAACTCTTGCAGCCTGTAAACATTTAGCTGACACCTAATTTCAAAGCCCACAGAAGTCCCTGAAAAGTTTTCCGTCATCTTCACCAGGCCCAAAGTGACAACAGGGGAAGAATTGGTACAACCATCTCAAAGGATGTGCACATCGAGGTCACTCTTGCCAGCACATCAAAGGCTGCAACCTTCTAACAGCTAACAGGAGAAAAAAGATATTTGCTAGTACCTGTCTGTCAAAATTTACTCTAGAGCCTTTACCTCTGCACTTTTATTTTCACTGCTTTCAGAGAGCACTGAACATAGAGCAGAGAACACAGATAAAAAGTACTCACAGTGACTGATTGGTGCAGTTAATTTCAGTAGTTGGATGAGTGGTTTCAGATGCTGAAATATCTTTCTTTTCCAAGCAGGTAAAATCTGAAACTTGCTACTAAATGTAGGAAAGCAAAAGAGCAGTGATTTGCTGATTCATTTTTTTTCACAAATTCGATTAAAATAATAACTCACATAAGTCTTTTCATTTATGCACAGCCCATTGGCTGTGGGGGCTGATTTTTACAAAATTTATTTATTTTACATTAATGTTGCATAGGCAGAAAATGTTAACTAAACATCAAGACAGTAACTTGTTTAATAACATCAAGTCTGATGAGAAAGCTTGTGCCATAGAATTCAGGCTACTGTGTGAAGACAATAAATTATTACCTCTGTCATCAGTGGAGAGAGAGAGAAAAAAAAGCCTCTACCATTTGAAGCCTAACATTTTCTATAGCAAGTATAAGTTCATTTTGAAAAGGACTTCTACTATTTCCCTCAGAAAAAACACCACCAAAACCAACCAAACAAAAAAACACTACCCCAAAACCTCACAACCTTTTCCTTAAGCTGCCCTGGGTTTGACTTTTTTATTGGGGTCGTAGGAGGGGAGGAGAATTTGCACTAAATGCAATATTTGAACAATATGTTGTGTTGCTTCTGTTTCTGCCTGAGGTCTGTGGATGTGGGCAAGAGCACCACCCACTGTAGTGCTGTAGCAGCATTAAACAAATCAAAATATGCCAAATAGCAGCTGCATTGCCAAATGTGACAGCCACCACTTCCAGTACCCTGGCTACCACTGCAGGCTTGTCATCATGGGAAAGAAAAAAGGGAGAGTCAGCCTCCTGTGACACAGACACACCAGCACTCAGGTGTGAAAAAGCTGCTGGGAAAGATGGGCTGCCTGTGGGGTGCCCTGAGTGGGACAAGCTGTGTCAGGGCGTGGGGCAGCCCTCAGCCTGGGGGAGCACCACGGGCAGGAGGAGGTCAGGGTCAAGGGCGGTCATTTGGGCACTAGCATCTTGTACCTTGGCAAAGCACAAGTGCTGGGGCCAGGGTGCCAGTGCTGACCAGAGAGTGCTGAGGATGCTGGAGCTTCAAGGGACTCAGAGCTGACCAGGCACTACTGCCTTACACTGCTCCTGCAGCTCAGCCAGGGGCCTTCCTGTCCAGATTTTTGCTTTACTTGTTGTTAGAATGGCATGAGAGGTGACCTTGTTTGGGTTGGGGTTTTTTTATTTCTGGTCCTTTTTGTAGCAATGTAACACTTCATAGAATTATACA
This sequence comes from Rhipidura dahli, assembly GCA_013399225.1. NCBI lineage: Eukaryota > Metazoa > Chordata > Aves > Passeriformes > Rhipiduridae > Rhipidura > Rhipidura dahli. The sequence continues at coordinate 101,376 of VXAC01005196.1, read as the reverse complement.
ATGGTTGAAGGGAGCTTAAAGATCATTTAGTCCAAATTCCCTCTCATGGTCAGGGACACCTTCTGCTGGACGAGGTTTCTCAGAGCCCCATCCAGCCTGGCTTTAAATACGTCCAGGAGGGGGACACCCACAGCTTCTCTGGGCAACCTGTTCCAGTGTCACACCACCCTCACAGTGAAGAATTTCTTCCTAACATCTAATCTAAATCTCCTCTCTTTAGCTGAATACCACTCCACTTGTCCCATCACTGTCTGCCTTTAGTTAGAATGGTTTAAGAGGTTGCCTTTTGGGTTTGCTTCGTTCTCTTCTGGTTCCTCTATAATAATGCAACCTTTGTTACGGTCCGCTCTGATTACCAAAACCCAGGTGCAGAGCCAGTGCTTGCATGTCAGCAACTCACCCTGCTCTTGCACAGCTTAATCTGCAGCATAGAGACAAAACCACCTCAGTTACTAGATTATATGCTCTGAACAAAGTAAAGGGTCTTTAAATATGCCTGGTTTGGTGGTACATTAAAGCACGGGCACAGCTCCCAGCCCTGAGCAAGGCTCTGTCTGGGCACAAAGCAGGAGGATGTCTGGGCAGGCAGCTGCACACTGCCCGAGTGGGGAGGCACTGACCACGGGTTACTCCACAGTCCCTACCGAGGAGAAAGGCTCTCTGCCAGCATATGGACATCTGTAGTGGCCTTTAAGTTATCAGGAGGGGAATGTACAGTTGGAAACCAGAAAGAAGGAGACTGAGCACTGCGGTTGTTTACACAGGAAAGTGTGAGCTATTCTCCCCACAGCTAAGGTCTGTAGTGTTGGGGAGGGTTGACTTTTTTTTTTGCTTCCATTAATAGGGCTTAGAGCAGTAACAGTTTTGATGCAAACATCTGTGAAATACGTTTTCAATAAGCAAAAAGAAAAGTGGCATTAATAAATATAATTGAAAAGTATACACTTGGAGACAACTTGGTTTGACTTCCTAAAATTTGATGTATATGTGTAGTTTAAGATAATGATTTGGTTTAACAACACTGTGATGTAAATGCGAATTATGTACTCTAGTAGACTGTGAAATTCCAAGTCTATCAGCTGTGTATACCATACATAGTTAAATAATGACTGTTCAAATCAGCAAAATTAAGGTTAAAGAAGTGTTAAAAGACAGGAAGATTGTGGAGCTGCTTCATAAAGTGACAAATGATGGCTGCCATTCATTTCATCTCTGACATGCCACAGTTGTGTTCAGTTTAAATATGATGTTTGTCTGTTGCATTAACTTTGATTAAAAAAATAAAACTAGTTTTATAAACCAGAACAACTTCAGTCACAACTAAGCCTGACCTGCTGGGCTGAGGAATGTAAAAAAAGGGAAATGAACTATGTAGTCTTTTATTGTATTTCCAATACCATGTCCAGAGATCATGAATTATCCCAGAAAAGCTGGGACTTTTTTACTTCCAGGGATTTACTCTGTGCCTTGTTGATGGCACTTACTGCCTCTCACAAGACCATCTGTCAAGGCACTGTTGGAACCCCACCAAAAGGCCAACAATATTTTCCTGAGATCCCAGCAAAGCGCTAGGTGCTTGGGAAGCAAAACAGCAGTTTTGTGTCTTGTCACAACTGAGCTCCTGATCCTTGCTCCGAGACCTTTGTCCACCCCACACAGGGCTAGAAGAGCAGAAGGGGCATGTGACTGCCCCAGCCTGCTATTTGAAATGAATCACCTGGGACTAGAAACATCTGAAACTGTCTTATGGCCCCATAGCTTAATTTTTTGTGTTGGAGGGGAACTCCAATGGCAATGGGTGCACCATGGCAAAGGGAGGAATTCAGCTAATTGCATGCAAAAAAGTTTTAGCCTAATTTTGTTCCCCTCAGCACCTCTAAGGGTGCTGAAGCCAGTGTTTCATTAGCAAACTCCTTAAATTTACCCACTGCTCCCCTTCCTGCCCCTCACATCCTTGCAGACTTGACTGGCTCCTGTACCTGGTTCAATAAGCAAGATATTAAATAGTGCCACCAGGACCTGAAGTTAACTGAGGCTTAACAAAGCCAAAGCATTTTGGTGCAATGAAGGAGACTTGCAAGGCAAAGATCCTGGGATGGTTTAAAGTGCCCCCTGAAAAAAGAGGTCCCCTTGTCACAGAAAGGGATGAAAGGCAACGTGCCTTTCCGTGCAGCAGAGGCAGAGGTGCACTGAGTCTGCCAGGTCCTTGCACAGCTGCCTGCTAAGCTGGACATGCAGTTTGCTGGACATGCAGTTTGCTGGACATGCATTTCAGTGCCTTTGCTCAGGGTGGGAGGCACCAGCAGCTCCCAGGGGAGATGGGGCTGCCAAGGGTTTTGCAGCAGCTTGTCCTCCAGCACAGTTCCAGTGAGTGGCCACAGCAGGACATCAGCAGAGCTTGTCCCATGCCTGGGTGGCACTGGCAGAGGCACAAGAGCTCAGGAGAGCCATGGGAGAACTAACACTTCACTGAGCTCAGATAATGGCACAGAGACAGGCCAAGGTCTACAAGGCTGTCAAACAAAAATGGTATTAATAGCATTCATGCATTTGCACAGTAATAGTAAATGCTAGTCTTTATAAAAATAACATAACGTTTTAAGCCGCAGAGCTTGTCTGGATTTTTCTGGGTTTTAACCCATTTTAGCAGTATATGGAAGAATTATCCTAGAAGCTCTTGTAGCAGCAACTCTGTTATCCATCTTTCTTTGGCCATCTCAGTATTTATATGTCTTAGCCAAGGTTTTGCTTAGCCTTGTATTATTGTGTGGTGTCAGCAGCCAGCATGAGCGAAAATACTCCTCCAAATACCAGAGGGATAAAGTATTAGCAATTAAACAGTTGCAGATTAAGACATGAACAGCATGTGATGAGTGAAGAAGGGAGGACATGAGCTGCATCCAAGGCCAAGCTGATACCAGTTACAGAGCATGGATGTGCCCACAAACCAAGCAACCTGAGGGAAAGCAGCAGGGACTGGGTGTTAACTGGTTAGCAGCAGATGTATAAAGGAGATGCTGTGTTTTTCCCTCACTGGAAGGGTACCAGAAGAGGATGTTGCGGGCAGAAGGAGCTCTGGACTGACATTTCTCAGGCCTGGAAAGCCTAGGCAAGGAAAATGAGCTTAGGTCTGAATGTGCCTGTTCTTCACACATGTGCGATCTTGCTAAAGCTACATCAAAAATCAGGAAATGTTGCCAAGCTGTTGGTGTGCAGCACCAAGTATCCAAGACCTGTAAACCAGTGTAGCATCCATGTCTGTCCCAGCACGAAAACCAGAAGGGGAGTTACTTTTTCCTAGCACACTTACTACTGTGAGTTTATAGGTGAGGACCTCAAAAATCATTTTAATAAGGTACTGCTTCAGTCAGTTCTCAGCTGTCAAAGTCACAGAGCTGCTCAATTCTGTTTTGGGTTCACTTTGCTGGAAAAGAAAAATTCCTTGGGCAAATCAAAAAGCCAGAAGCTTTCAGGAGAGGAAAATGCCACATGGCATTCCTTCCTGCTGGAATACGATGGGAAAGGACTCAGTAACCTGTGGAGCAAAAGTCCAGTTGAAGCCTGTTGAAGTTTAATTACAGCAGAGGGGATCTCCACAAGACAATGAAAATGCTGTACTTGATCAGATGGAGATTTTGCTTTATCCTACCCTTCTTCTTGAGCTCAGTTTTCTAAAAGCAGAATGGAAGATCCTTTTCCTATGGCCTGAAGAAGCTGGCTCTGATTAGGGCAGATGCTTTCAAACATAGACAGAATTCAATGTAGATAGAAGAGATCAAATACTGTTGTTCTCATCTGTGTTCTTTATGCTGTTATTATTGCCCCCTGAAAGGATGATGAATGTTCTTTTTATGTGCTTGATAATTGATTTGCATTATTATTGAATTTCCTTAATGTTGATGGAGATAAGTAGTACAATATGGATTATATTGATTTCTCTGGAAACAGGCTATTTATCTGCAATTTCTATTAGTTCACTGAAGACATTAATGCCTCACAGTGATAATCAAATAATGCATAACTGTCTTTCTATTGCTTTCAGGCAGCATCAATAATTGTGTGATCAATTCATAAAGTTCAATGGACACTGGAGATTTGTCCTTTATAAAACTGTCTGAAGGGTCTTCATAAAAGCAAAGTGAGTTTCTAACACTGAATTTACATCAGAGGCTGCCTAAAGCTGTTTGTCCTAGGTCAGGTTTAGTTCCAGAATTCAGTTACTCATCCAATCAAAGTCACTAAACATTTTATGTTGCAGGGGGCATCTCTTGCTTCGGACTCCAAAGATGTGATGTAGGATGGAGGAAATAGAAGTTCTGAATTAGAACATACATTTTAACTGAGCTTTTCATCTAGGTCTGTGCTTTCTGAAAAACACATGTGCAGGGACTTGTTGAAGAGAGCTTTACAAATTTCAGTAAGTTAATATTACTTTTCAGTCCTGAAGGGAAACTGCACACATTAGAAAAATCTTTCTTGCCTGGGTTTGCATAGCAAACTATGAAGAATCTGTGTGGCCATATCGCATGCCAGGCTTCAAATCTTATGGCTCACAATCTTTTTATAGTGATGTGACCAAATTAAATTGCATTTGCCTGATCTAACACCTGTTAGCACAAGAAGACTTCTTTTCCAGATAGATATTTTCCAGATGGATTCCTGAAGTGTGTGTATGAGGGCAGGTTGTTTTACCATGTTGACTAGAGCTTGAATGTCCATTTTGTCCAATAAAATAAGAAAGATAAGCCTGCAGCATTTGTCAAATTGACAGTTCTGTTTCTGCATATTATCCCTCACACTAATTTAGCTCCCATTTTTTTTGTTTGTATCTTACACAAGAATAATTTCTTTTTCATGAGAAAACATTTTTCCCCTTATCTGTTCTAAAGTAGTTTTTCCATCACTCTTAGGAACATAACTGCAACCTTGAGTTTTCCATAAAAGCCTTTCTTTCCTTTAAGGGCATGCTGTCTACATTCATCTAATTTTGCTGCTCTGATTTGCATATTAAAGAATTGTTTCTTCTTGCAGAAAAACAGTGTGAGCAAAATCCATGGGTTTTGATGCCAACTGTAGATTAGATTAATGTTAGAGGAAATAATTACAGAATCCAAAATAACATATAATGTACTAGAGAACTAACAAGGCAGTAGCTAGTCACAGGGTTAACAGCTTGAAGAGAGAGCTCTGCTTCAAAGGCTTTTATCTGCCAACAGATGTCTGTAGAAGAAAACCATCATGAGAATACCACGCTGTATCTGTAGAGCAGAGCTGGGAGAGCATGGATTACCCACACACAAAACCACATCCCAAAATGAACAAGAATCCCAAAGCCAATGCTTGGTGGCAGCATGCAGAACAAATTGAAGATTTGGTAAATGCTGTGGACTCTTCATTTGAAATGTCCAGGTTTTACACCCAGCTTGCAGCCCCTTTTGCCCAGCCACAGAAGTGCTAAAGTGCTAAAGGCAACACAACTTCCTCACATCTGAAGAAGAATTTAACATGCAGCCTGACTGAAGGCCGTAACCAGATTGATGTGATCATAAGCTTGGGCACGGAAGGTGTTGGAACAAAGCTTTTTGCTGGCTTCCAAAGGTTGGTGGGAGAGCCAGACACCCTACTGTCTGTCTAGACATACTCTTCACATATGTAGAGACTGCATTTTTCCTGTGAGAACAAGAGGAAATGGAAAATGTCTATAATACAGGTTATTTGTCTATGTTTGAGATGCCAAATACATTTCCCCTGTGTTTTGTATTCCCAAAGGGTACAGTATTTTTGGATGATGATAGACATTTTAGAAAAGAGACAAAAATCCTAACTGTTCTTCTGTCATTCAATTATCCTTGGTTGAAGTTAGCATCATTTGCAGGATTCTTTACAATGCCTGTAACCAACTGTCTCCTAAAAATCTCCTTGCTTCTATACCCTGTCTGAATGTGATGTTTATGGCCTCTCTCACAACTGTCTCTTTGTCTGCTATTTTAGGACTGGCCTGCTAATAGTCCTGAGGTGCATATATACCACCCATACAAAGTTCTGCCTTTTTTTTTAATCTCCCTGGTTGTCTGGAACAGCCTGAACTAAAATCCTTTACATCTTCTTTTTTTTCCCTTTCACAGAGCAGCCAGCCATTTGATCAACTATATGGCATAATTTCCAGAAATTAAAGCACACTGATTTTCTACACAATCTTTAAAGAGTAGAGTCAGTCTGAGCTACACTTACACTGCAGAGCTAAGGTGCACTGGAAGAGGCATTAGAACGGCATCCTCTAAGGTCTTGTCCTCTGCTGTCATTTGTGGAGGATGCCTTTCACTTCCTGTCAAGGCTTCAGTCCTGCCAACAATCACCCTGTCTCCTCCCTAAGTAAGGAAGTGTTGCCAAAGCTACATTTAGCTGATATACCATCACAGGCTTTTGCATCTCATTATGTGAGAGCATGGTCTGTGGCACTCCTCTTCATGCTTTCTCTCTTTTGAGCACCTTTTCTTGTAAAGGTGACACAGATAATGTTCTCCAAACCAGCTTGCCCGTTCTCATTCCTTAGCATGTACCTTTTCCATTTCTACAAGGACCATTTCAGCAGCTGCCTTTTCCCCCTACATTTTCAAGAAAATAAATACAGCAAGTTTTCCAGTCTCTCCTGTCATGAAACTGTCTAACACATCTAAATTTCAGTCTCTCTACAGATGCTTCCAGTAATCTATGCCAAGGCTTCGTGTTCTGCAGCACCATTTCACTTGAATAATTTGTGCTGAGCTTAACACTTCTCCACATTTAAATAGATACTCTGCAAAGCTTTTACAGCATTGGTTTAGTACTTTCTTAGACTTAGGAAAGCAATCAAACATGTCTTCCATAACAAGTCACCTCAACAAATGTATTGGCTCTTCATCAAGGGACTTTCCTTGGTATTCTTACCTGTTTTTATGACTTGCTCCTTCTGAATACAGCCTATTTCATCCCAGCTGGATTTATATGATTTAATTCCTCTCTTACATTCTCTTCATGTGGTACTCTTGCTAAATAATCACTCCAAACATTGCTAATTAATTCAGCATTCATTTCCAATATACCTTATTTACCTCTTACATAAGAAAGTGTGTTTGGATCCCTTATCATTTGTTCTCCTTCCTTGATAAACTTGCAATTTTTTTTCCTATGTCTTGAATATTCCCCCTCCCTGGAGAGCTATAAAATTCACTGATAACTCCACTTTTAGCTGACACTGCTGCTTCAGTTTCCTTTTTTGCTTGTCACATTTTCACTAAATTCAAGTGATTATTCCAGTCTTTTCAACTCAACAGACTCTTTTACTTGAGTTTTTCATAAACAATCTACTTTATTATCCAATTCAGTTCTGATATTAGTACTGGGGACCTTCTGAAGTAAACCTACCTATAGTCCCAGCTCTGCCCCATTTATGCTGATTGAATTTAAGAGATCATAGATGTCAGAAAATGGGGAAAATGGGGATGAGGTGTATGCAGTAGGACACATTCTTGCCCACCCAATGGGTTTGTCTCAGTGATTTTTCTCAGGTTCTGATGGTGTTCTAGACATCAATTAATTCCTTTGCCCCAAATGTCTGTGAGAGGCAAAACACTATTACACGGATGAAGAATCAAGGTAATGCAAAGCATACAGATAAACCTAACAAGCATTAAAAAAAATTATAAAATGCTCAGCACTTTAAAGTTTCAAACGTAATTTTCATGGACAGATATTTTTTCAGAAGATCTCATTAGCAAACATGAGTTTCTTTTGAAAAATTTCTCCCTGACCCTCTTTCATAAAATACGTCTTCTACCAAAGAGCTGATGGGCTGCACAATATGTTTGCAGTAATGCCAGCAAAAATGGGCACCATATCCTGACTCATTATGTTGTGTTTTTACAGCCCAAAATCCTTCCACTGTGCAACCCTTGTTTTGTCTGGCTGCTGTGCATAAAATTCAACCAGAAAGCAGAGGGGAAAAGAAATTGGCTTTCTGAAGAAGAAAGATTAATCATTTCTGCAATATCTCAGTGGTGCAATGGAAAATAATATCAGTGGGGCAGCAGAAAGCTGTGTGCTGCAGCTACTTGCAGCCAAGAAGAGAGAAATGGGATAACCTCTAACCAGAACATCTAAAGCTCTGTCATGTCACTTGAGTGTTAATTTAATTTTTTGACAAGGTTACTTTAATTAGTTGGCACATGATAGAAAGAAACCTGACAGGTAAGCACAACCTGACAGGTCTCGAATCCCTGCTGTCCCTCTGCCTTTTCATTTTGAGTTGAAATTTGGGCTAAAATTTGCATTGCCATGGGGCTAAATGTTGGCATGGAAGCTCCTGTACCAGATGTTTGTTTCACCTTTAGGAGATTTTGGATGTATACTTACAATATTTTAACAACAACAACCATAGAAATGCACAAGAGCTTAAATTTTAAAGAACCCAAGCCAAGACTGACCTTTTCCAGTTTTAGTCAGCAAAAAAGGATTGTCCAAGTCTTCCTAATTTGAAAACACATATTATTCTCTGAAAGAGAGTGGGTGGGAAAAATATAAAAATTAAACAGTTGTCAGGGTCAGTGAGGAAAAAATGAAACAATATACATTTTGGGGTGGGGGGAAGCTGCTTAAATCTGTTTTTATTTTTATTATGATTTGAACAATTTCACAATATTTAAGATCACAATTCACTGTACAATTAGGACAGCAAGGCTTCTCATTTTAAGCCTTCTGGGGGGTAGAACTGAGAAATGGGAATTATAAGTACCCCATCTGGGACTGCCACTGATCATTTTGGCTTGATGCTGCAGGTATTTCTGCATGCAAGTACCACTGGCTACATGAACAGACCCAAGGTTCAGCAAGACCATTTGTCAGTGTTAATCTGCACAGGACTGTGCATTATTTCCAGGACCTGAGTCTTAGCTTCCCACTGGGGTTTTGAAGTGTGAAATGTGCCACCATGCCCTGAGGGTGAACACAGCCCTCAGTTTCCTCTGTCACTTCCAGGTAAATCAGTGGAATTTCTGCTTAAAACAATTTTATTTTCCCTTGAGTTGATCTGATTTTGTACATTCCCCAGAGCCCAAATGCCAGACACTATGTTTAAGACCTGAAAAACTTTTGTATGACATTCCTATTTTGTGATGTTGTTCTGACTAATGGTGGGCATGAGCATGAACAAGAGATGAGACAACAATGAAAATCCAGCTTGGAACAATTCAGGGCACCACGGCTCAGCTGAGTGCATATCAATGTAGTGGGAGTTTCCTGTTGCTTCTATGTTACCTTAGTTGTAATGTTGGACATTGTTCCATAAAGCAGCTTGTAATTTCCCTGTTGAGACTTCTATAGCTTTTGGGCTCACCAAGGAGAGGCTTCTCTGGCATCTGATGTGTTTTACATTGACAACTGATAACATCCTCTTGGCAGAAGAACTACTTGTCTGAAATTTTTAACTTCTCACATATTTGACCACAGGATGGGATTTTATTTTATATTGAGTTCAAGAAAATATTTTGTTCCAAATTATTCACTGTCTGTAAGAGTCTAGTTAGGGTCAGTTGCCATTCCTGTTTTCTATGTGTTACAGAAATGACCTTGCTCAGCTCTAGGTATGGGTCTGCTGACTTTTCCACTTGAAGCTTCTGTCAGAATGGAGCACCTCAGTCCTAAAACATCTGGTACAGCAAACAACATCTGTCCCCATTGAGGATAATATTTCAGCATGGGAATACTGCATTGTGGACTGGTCTCCATTTGCAGCTTTTCATTTTCTGTTTTGGATAACCACATGCAGTTTCTCTTGGAGACAACCATACAGTGCATGCTGCTAGGACCCCCAAGGAAATGGCCTCTACTGGGTCTAGCAACATTGCCTGTTTTCAGGCTGCCTTCCCTTCTTGTTCTGTCTCTGAGAGGTGGTGCAGCCACGGGCTGCCAGCCCACATCTCCAGCAGCACGTGTGCTTTGCAGAGCTCTCACCCTCAGAGCCATAAGAAACCTGTGGGAAAGAAAACTGACTCTCCCCAGTCACCCAAGGATGGTTGTTTCCTGATTAGATTTGGGTAAGTATTGTGTAATTAGCACCACCCAATGAGTTCCATCAAAGGACCTCTGCCTCAGCAGAGAGTTTGTTGTGGTCTGGTCTCCTGTGCAGCTGGAGGGTTCATTGCCACCTTCACTCCTGACTGGACACAATCATTTCAGAGCTTCCTAGGGGATAATGATGTCTTAAACCTAATGCTTTTTGGTTATAAAAACACACACTCACAAACATCAGAAATACTGACTTTTAATTATTAGGGGAATGCATTTCAAATAGGCAGGTTCCTTATAAAGTGAGTCCTAAACTTGACTATATGACCAACACACAAGCATACAACTTTGTTTACTATTACTCACAAAAATAAATCTTGAAATATTTAAAAGATTTAGTTCTAGTTCTCTGAGAAGAGTTTCTGGTCTCTCAAATTTTATTTCCATTTTATATCATCATTCCAAGCAGCTGGCTTGGAATCTATCAATAATAACCTCACTTTCAAGGCAAAAGTTATTTTCTAAAGAAAAAAAATTAAACCACAGAAAAAAAAACAAACGCCCAGACCCAACTCTGTCAACACTACAACAAAGTTGTTGGTTTTTTGAAATACAAAAAGCCAAAACATTGAAATCAGAAGTTAAAGCTGGCCTGCAGAGATACAGTGAAAATAAAATTAACAGAAAGAGTGTTGTAAGAGTGCTATTGAAGCCTTGTGCATCGATGTTCCTATATATTGTATATATTCATGGTTTGTGTGTGACTCTGTGTGTGTGTAGGCATATTTGGTACAAGAGTATTTATTTCAGCATCTGGCTTAGCACAATTCCCAATCCAATCTGATCTTAAAGCGTGTTATCTACAGATTCACGATCACATCACAGATTGGAATTTGGACCATTAAGATTTCAAAGATCAATTCTAAAACAAGAAAATAATGGACACAGCCCTTAATGTAACCTACAAACTGACTGTGCCCCAGTCCTGCTAGCCCAGGTCACATTCCTGTTTCACAGCAGGAAGATGCTTCAACATCCTGCTGTCCTTCCCAAACATGATCCACACAAAGGCAGGGGAAATCCACCATCACTTTCTGAACAACCTCTGATGGGAGCAATAAGAAGAGGTGGAAGGCAGGGCACACAAGAAAATGCCTTTGCTTGACAAAGGACACAGCCTCAGTTTCTCTTGCTCATTTATTCTCCATAATTTAAAATTCCTGGTTATTGCAAGATATCACATGCGAAACAGGGCAATTATCATCTCTAGTTTCTACCCTACACTCAAAACTGTTCAAATATTTCTTGACAGTAATTAAGTAAATGAAGTTCTGGAGGCTCTGATATAATTGTGAGGAGACAGAGTTCTCAGATTTCTTTTGTAATTAAATATTTTTTCATCACTTTGCTACAGTCTCACATCATTTGCACAGAAATAGATTTTAGTAACTGCTCTGAACACACACTTTGAAGAATTAACTACTGTATAAAAGATAATAATTTCTATTTTCAGAAAAAAACTTTTACATGATTGTTAACTGAAAGATCCATCTGAGCAGGCTGCCAGTTTGCTGTCTCTTTTGTACAATCATGTGGGAAAATTGGGCGAAGTCATTCACTTCCCACCCTTTGTAAATTGTCTCAGATCACTTCAAATAGATGGGGTTTTTCCTTTGCTCTTTGGTGAAGGGAAGAGTTTGGGTATTGCTAATTGCTCCATGCACAAGCTCAAACACTGTTGACTAAATTAAGTTCAGTAGTGCAGTTGTATTTTTGCTTATTGACTTGTACCTGTCATTAAAGAAGTGCAAGGCCACATTTTCAGGCAGGATTTTCCTCAGATTTTATGATCAGCTCCTCCAGGACACATTTCCTACACATACAGCTATACATAAAATATTGCCCAAATGGTCAGTGGTTCTGTTGGAAAGCAGATGAAAGACTTCCCTCCAAGGCATTTTGCTTTCTTGGAAGGAGGATCATCGATGGGATTTCTAGCAGAGCTAATTAACTACGTGCTTACCTTGCAGACACCCTTCCAGTCTCACAGGTCAGTACAATGCTCTCGAGATGCTGTCTCAGGGCCAGCTGCCCCAGTGCAAAACATGAGACAGACATTGCTTCACAGGTGGCTTTATAGCAGAGCCATACAGATATGACAGTGATAAACTTACAGTGGAATAGCTGAGAAATCCAAGCCCTTACAAGCCATTTTTCAAATCAGCTACTGAGCTGCATGGGAATTGGTGAGTCCAAGACTGAGGGAGGCATGATTTGAAGTCTGTGTACACATTGCTAAAAGGCAGGTGCAACTGCACCTCTCCATCATTGCTCTTAATAAATACCTAACTTAGTGTTATGAATTGAGTCTGTGAGGACATCGTTAACCAGCACAGGGTAAATTCATCATGGTGAGCAAGATAAACATAGAGAGATCCACCACAGTGAAGAGAATGTGACTAATGGGTGTGGAGGGTGGAGAAGAATTTAAAACTATGAAGCAGCTACAGTACAGGGTGTTGGGCTGCCAGGAATGCTGTATTTCAAGAAGAAAAAAAAAAATCAGTTAAGAGCAGACAGCTGTCAGAGCCCTGTGATTTTGGAGAAGGAGTCAGAGGTGCTTCTTTCAGAAAGAACATGAAATGGGAAATAAAGAAGAGAAATTGTGTTGTCTGGGAAGATAATGTGAGTAGGGGAGGTTCAGACAGGAAAATACTTTTTTGCTTCAAAAAAAAAAACTCCACATGGAAATATTAGCAGTGAAATCAGAGAAAACTCTTAAGCAGAATGTGTTAGCTGGTTTATTTGGGGGTTATTTTGAAAATCCAGAATATGCATGCATATTCGCCTGTCCATGCATGTGTGTGGATAGGCACACAGATACATGAACACGTGAATGCAGATTTTTACAGGTATGTGTGTATATTTAGGTATGTGTGTACATACAGACACACACCCCCTTCATTTCCACACACAGCAGATGTCTGATTGCCATTTCCAGACCTACTGCATACTTTGAGTACCAGTTGCCACCTGCTTTAAGAACAAAGTGGGATATTGAGCAGGAATTTCAGCAATGTGTTCCATTAATCCAAGTAAAAGGCAAATCACAATAAACAATTAGTAAAGCCATGCTTATTGCCCCTTTTTTATCTTCAGAGTATAGCAATGAACATGGACTACAAGGCTTAGTCAGTTTTCCTTCTACCAAGCAGCCAAAAAAGTGGACAAAAGACAAACAATAACACAGTAACAGTAGTGTAGTTGGTTTGCACCCAAAATGCTCTATTTTAGAAATATCACATGCAGAGCAATTATGAAAATAGAAACACGCCATTCCAGTTGCATGATAAATTTCCAAATCTGACAAACAATAAATATAATCTAAGGTGGAAAAGTTTTACTGTTACTTTTCTTTTATTGTGTTCCCAGGTTTTCTTCTACTCAAACAATCAGAGAAACTGTAAACTGGAAAATAGCTCTGGAATGAGCCACTGCAGAGAGGTTCACAATATACTGCCTGAAAATTTTATCAAAGGAGCTTCACTAGCCCTTTACAGCATCTATGGATTGCTTTTACTATCTTTTTATCAATGTGTTTTTCAGATAGAAAATATTTTTGAAAAGATTACCGATAGACTGAGCCTCTGCATGTCATTATCAATTTAAAGTCAGAAGAAAAGCGTCACAATTACCTTATGATTTCTTTGTGGGCTTGGGAGACGTAAAAAAAATTGTGTTGGCAGAAGAAAAAATATTCCACCCAAATATACTTCTAGTTAGTTTTTCCCTTGTTTTAAAATATAAAATGAAATATGGAAGTATAGAAGGAGATGAAGTGAATGGAAAACTGAAAAGGTCTGATTTCCATTTGAAAATCCATTTTTTTCTATCAGGAAATTGGATAATTAAAATAATCATCATTAAATATAACCAACACATAATCCTCATTATGCTGTATTATCTTGAACTCCCCTTTGCCGACTTTGCCTTTAAGATGCTTAGATGAAAACTTGCATCTTACATAAGCATAACACTTGACACAGCCATGCCTATAAGATGGTTTATAAAATCTTAAATTATGTATATTGTAGGTTATTCACTCCATGAATAAACTATTAAATCAGTAGTTCAAACTTCAGCAGTTATGCAAATCTGTGAGTGCAGTCTGTGCTGTAGCACTGAGGTGGCAAGTTGAGGATGACGGGTTCATGAAGTTTTATCAAAAGCCAAACATCAAATGCACTGTAACACAAATGCTTCTGAGAGTGTCTGGATGAAAAACTTTGTCAGTGCTGCAATGCTCTTGGTAGACTTCAGACCAAAGATGTATTTAAAAATTACATATATTCAATGAATTATTTGCTTATGTGATTGTTGCCAAATCAGTAGAGAGAAACATCACTGCAAACTTGAATGAATATTCATATGGCACAAATAAACAATGAATACTCATCATGGCAAGCTGACAAAAATTATGCTAAAATTATGTCGAAATTGGTTTGGGAACAAATTCAAATTCATAGCCTGTTGGCAAGTGCTTTGCTGAAAGAAAAAGAGCTGCAATTGTCATAAAACCATTTGCATACTTGAAATGTTGCACTGAGTTATTTTATTTAGCCATAAGGACTCTAAGACTTTCAAGTCTGAAATCAATGCCCATGGGAAATAAACAGGTTTTAGAAGATGCGCTGATTAATTGCCTTTGGTTCCCAACATTAACCCTCTTAACAAGACAGATGAACAAGCTGGCTCTACAGATTCTCTTATTTAAACACCATTACATATCCTTGGATAACATTACTGGGAATTACAAGATACTAATTTTCAATTCCTGTTCTTATGTGGAACCTGAGCTGAACTTTCATTTTCTTCTCACATCAGCTGACTGTTAAGTTGGAAGTTTAGCAGGCAGCTATCCTTATCCTGGCCTGACTTTTTTACCTTTCTGTTCAAAAGCCCCTTCAGTCACTGGAGCCTATCAACACCTCCTGTGCCTCTCAGCCAGACTCCAACTCACTCAGCACTTGTTTGGCTTTTCCATTAGCTGGCTGTTATTGCAAACATACCCACTTATTCTTTGGTTCTCATTGTGCCCCTTCCAGCACCAGTTTATTATCTACTCTATCAAACCATTTCACTTTAAACAGTCTACAAAGACAGCTGCATTGTCAGATGCCCAGTTTGCCTTGGAGGGATTTTTCTTCCTGAGATAAAACTTTTCATAGGAGAGAGCTGAAGGTGTAGTTTCTAGAGACCTGTAGGTTTGTGCTTTTATTAATAACACTGAGTTTCTTTAGTTTTCAAATACACCGCTTGCTTTACATTGTCTGAATCACTACTGAATGAACTGGAGAAGGCAAAAATAAATTTTGGGGTTGTGTTTGTTTTTAAACTGAAGGCACTTTTGAACCCACAAAAAGTGCTAACAAGATGAAAATATATGTGTTTAGCTACCGTTGGGGCCTGATAACTAAATGGACGACAGCTTTATTATGTAAGCTGAATGGTACCTACTTGTCACCATAGCCCTGGACTTAGTACCCACAATGTCCCTGTGGCCCTTAAATGAGGGACTGGACTGTACACTTAACTAAGACACCAATTTGGAGACCATTTTTCAAGTATCCACAGTCATCACATAGTCAAACTCTGTTTCTTTTGTCAAGCCAATAATTTTGCAAATAAAAGCAAGAGGCTGAAACAACAAACTTCATTATAATGACTTCACTTGCAAGATTTCTATAAACTCAGCAAAGCTCCAGCTAATTACCACAGCCTTACAATGTTGAGATGAAGGCTGCTTAGAGGAAGAGCTTTTTAGAAAGGCAGGATTTGAAAACCAGTCATGAAGCCAACATTTCAAGCCCAATTAAAGCAAGAAAATTTTGTCTATAAAAAATCAACCTTGCTACTGATCCACTGAGTAGTTGGGGGAATATTCCCAACTCAATTATGACAGTAGAAATCTTGTAGGTATTTGAAGAAACAGCACAAATTTGATTCAATACTCTCTAATCCTGCCAAAACTTTACCCTTCTCTATCTTCTTGGCTCTGCCTTGTCTGGGATTGCAGCCCTATCCGTAGCTTTGTGCTGTCTCCATTCACAAATGTGAGCAGTGAAGTATTGTAATGAACCTGGCCTTTTCTGAGTTTAAAAGCTGCTTGGGGAATTCACTGCAGGAAGAGGTCCAGGCAAATCCTCTTCACATTTGTACACCATCTGGAGTCCTGTCACATGCATTTTTGAGCATAAGGTGGTAAATGCTGAAGGGCCTTTGTCCCATTAGACTTCAATTTACATGTCCTTGCTCTGTAAGTGTCTCTGGGCAGCACTGCTTCCAAGAAACATATCTGGAGGTCTCCAGCCTTTCTCTCTGGCACATTCATCCCACTGTCTGTCCCCGACCTTGCACTCTCACTGAAGGATAACTAAGGAGTGCACTATCTCTCTTTCACAGCATTGCACCCAGCTCATAAGCAGCCCCAAAACTCAGTGACCTCTTCCAACTGGGTCATGACAAAACCTTCGCATTTTCTCTGTGAAACAAATCCAACAGCAGCATTTAAGATTAAAAAATCTGTCACACTGTAAAATTGAAGCCCTTACATATTTGCATTACCTGGAGTCTGATGGCTATTCTGTGCAGTAGCCTATTGTGAACTTCACGGTCTCTGCTTCGACCTCAGTAGGTTCTGGATTTCTAATTTCAAAACTACATCTGTTGCTAAAATCCCATCAGGCAAAACCAGCCATCTTTACTCCCCACTTTTTCAGGAATTTGGAGGTGACCTTGTTTGTGACATTGTGAAATGGATTTGTCTGATGTGATTCTCTCACCTGCGCATGGGCTGAACCCTCGCAATGCTTGTGCTACTCATGTGCTCTGCTGCTTTCCTTGGGTGATGACAGCAACTGGGATGCCAAGGTAAACTTTTTTTGCTGTTTGCTTTTGTTGACAACATTGCAGAGCATGTCCCTTAGCCTTAAGTCAGTCACAATTACTTGTTTTCATCTCCTTTGGCAATACCAGTCCCATGTCTGTAAAACAGATATCTAGTTAACTGAAAATTGGTAAAACCTTCAGAATTAAAAACTGAAGGCACACTGTGTCATCTGTGTTGGCAGGTGCTGCTTGCAGACCCAGAGCAAGGGGCTGCTTTCAGTCTCCCAGGTATCCTCCTGGCTTCTGGGGGGATTCAGTTTTCCTCAGATTTTAAGTGCTTATTCATGCTTTCCAGGTGGGCTTTTTGTTGTGGTGTTGTTTTGGGTTGTTTTCCCCCCAGCTGCACACGAGGTTCAGTGATCACTGAAGAGATCTGACAGAGGTGGGCTGCCTGGAATGATTCAGTTGTACCTGAGCATTACACAGAGGAGCCATCCACCATTACCAGGCCAGGCATGTTTACCACTTTCTCCCCTGCTGATGGGACCAGTATTATGATGGACACTTTTTTTCTGCTGCAAATATACCGAAGGATGTGCAGGAAATTTTCCTGTCTCCCTTTTTTCCAGCAGGACAAAGTTAGCAGTATGACACTGATAAAACTCCATTTATTTCCATTTAAAGAAGGTGCTACCACTCTTTTTCTTTACATTTTCAGCTACAGTCCCTTTCTTGTCAATGCAGACTGATTCTGTGCACAGGAGCTTGAAGTTACTGGTGCCTTAAAAGGTAGAACAGCCTCTCCTCTTGACATCTGATGGAAAGAAGAGATTAATAAAACAGACCCATGGAGCATGCCTTATATAAATGTATCTGTGGGGATATTTTCACTATTCTTCCTTTATGCTCTGTACTTTTATAAAGCCAATTCATTCACAAGTGAGGAAGATTAGGTCATTGAGGAAATGAGAGTTTAATTTTATTTTCCCCAGTTTCTGGGTAGGAATAAGAGCCAGTGTTTTATTAGTAACTTCTGAAATTTGAACTTACTGCTGACCCTTACTGCTGTCAGTGAGCTCCTGAGACATTGGTTGAACACAGACACTGCAAAACGAGAATGTTGTAGATGCAGCTAATCCTGTAATCCAAGGCACCTGCATCTACAATGGGCTGCAAGGATGTGTGAACTATCCTGTTGCACACAAAAGCATGTCAGATTCCCAAGAATTCTGAATGCTGACTAGGGTAGGAGAGTAGATTTATAGCACAAAGGCCCATCAAAACACTTCTTACAGTTGTGACTTTGTGCAGCAGCAATATGGCAGGTGAGTTTTCAGTCACTCCCTTTTAATTTGGAGTTTCAGCACTAGAAACAGATATTGGCAACATTACTGCATGGTAACTTCTAAAGCCCCACATCAAGAACCTCTCATAGTACAAGATCCATGTTAAATGAGAGGGACACAGAGAGAAGGAAAAGCAGAAGAGCAAAACGTGTCTAAATCTTCAAGGCCTTTGTATACTCTAACTTCCCAATCTGAATTTTTATTTGCTATCGAAACTATGTGTTCACATACAAAGTATGGTCTAAGCAGATTCTTCATTTTATTGCTCAAAAAGATTCCCATTTTTTAAGAAATTTCAACATATCCAGAAGCTAGGGAATATTACCTTATTTAGGTGTCACCAAATGGTAACTGTTTTACAGAGTTTGAAGTTTTTCACAAGTATTTCTAAAATATGGAACAACATACTGTGCTCTTTTACACATTCACATTCCTCTTCCAAACCAATCAAGACCGCAAGCAGGTCTATCAGGATGAGCTGCAATCAGATCCATGTGTTTCTACCTTGTTCTTTACATGTAGAAGAGGTTTTGTAGGTGGTAGAGCTTCTTGCAAAGCCTATACACTTATGACAGCATGTATCTCTTGAAATACTTATGTGCTGGAACAAGTACATAAAATTTATGGGTTGCTTTCAATAGATATTACCCCAAAGAAGCTCCAGCCTAGCCCAGCTGCAACTTGTATATAAAAAGAGAATAGCAATATGCAAAAGTCATTAAAGTAAAAGGAAAGTGTGTCTACCATCAAATTTTATCTAAGAAAGTAAGAAACATTTTTAGGGCTAGGGACCCACAGATATTTTTGGAAGATGGAATTCAAAGGGGGTTACAAAACCAAACAGAATAATGTCAGGAGAATGAGAGAGAGGAGAATTTATTTGAGTCTTAGAAATCATGGTCTGTAGTGAACTTTAACTGTTGTTTTCCAAGGAAGGTTGAAAGCAATAAAACCACTGATAAATGCCAACCTGAAAAGCAGAAAAGCACACCAAAGGTGTTTGGGGTTTTGCTGGAGTTTCTTTGGTTGGATGCTTGATTGGTTGGTTGGTTTGGGGGATTTTTTCATTCTTCTGCCAGGCTTTGTAATTTGTTATTATGTATATATGGAATATCACATATTTATGTACCATACTTTTTTTTTTAGCATAAATGTAGCTCAGCATCCATATTTTTGAATTACATATTCAAAACACAAATTCCATAAAAACTAAAAAATATATGCCAAGTTATTCTTCAGACAGCAGTTTTGCCAGAGGTGCTAAGCAAGAGAGATTTTCTATCTGCTACAGGAGCAAACCCATCAGTATCACATCACAGTGTTTTTCTCCAATTTGACTTCCACTCATCAGCTGCTCTTTTGTATGTAGCAGGAGTGTCCGACTGGAGGTGATACTGATAGACTTCTATCTACTGGTAGCCTTCTTCTTACTAAACAGCAATGACCAAAAAAAGGAGAACCCTCTAGAATTAGTTGCCAGATGGGCTTTTCTTTGGATTTGGGACTGCTCTTTGATAAGCAGTTGACTTCGCTTCCCTAGCTTGCCTGCAGCACCTTTAAAGATCTCTTGCATTAAAGAAGTCACATCACAGAGCACACCAGGGATTGGCCTTAAGCCCCACAATCTCTTCAAGAATGGCCTGTCCTATTACAGGGAAAAGGTATTTTCATTGATGTTTTAGACTATTTTAGGAAGGCTTGGTGTGTTTTTAATCAGTTTTCTAGGGAAGAACCAAAGAATGATGTGTGTTTCCATCAAGTACAGGCCTCTTAACCATGGACCAAATAGATGCACAAATCAACACCCTTGGCAGCTCTGTGAATGTTTGTAACCACATCTATCCACTTCCAAGGAAGATGCTTGTCTAAATTTTCATTCAGTGCCTTGAAAAAGCAAGGCAAGCAGCACTGCTTTATCTCAGTGATCTTCTGTTCATTTATCACATTTTTGTTCTTAGAGAACAGACCGAGACATGACATATGATGTTTGTTGAGATTGCAGCAGCTCCTGTACCAATAAATGCTTTCTAATAGCGTGCCTAGGGTAGCTCCTGGGCAGCATGCCTTCCATCATCTCGCTGGCAACTGACTGCCTTCAGAGGAAGGCTTACAAATTGTAAGACCTCTGACTACCACTCCACTTTTTCCCATCAGCTGGAGCAGCTGAGTAGCTCTGGTAGGTGGGCTCATTTGGATGCCACTGATGAGGAAGGCAGTAGCAGGCACTGGTGCAAACATTTCAGGAGGCAGAGCTTATACCCAGCTGTGATGGATGCCTCAGAGCACAAAATGTGTTGCTGCCTCCTGAGACACTTCTCTGCTGTAGATTTGGACATATGGAACAACAGATTGGTGGACGGGGAAAGTGGTTAGTTAGTCTGTAAATTTGCTGGTGTTAAGTCCAATCAATCTTCCTGAATAATGATTAACATACTTACAGCTGAAAGGTTACAGTTTCAGGTCTACTTTCAAGTGAAATGTCACTGTTTTGTGGTCTTCGGACAGATTGTTATATGGGAATGTTTCTGCAGGGTGCTAGTAACCTACTGGCATTACTGCTAAGCATTCTGCTCAGGTGATGTGTAGCATATTTTCTCTTTTAAGTGCTCCATGGTTGTAGGCCTACTTGCTAAAAGATGTCACCTTTCTTGAGAAACATAAATGAGCAAAAAGTAAAAAAAAAAGGTTTTCAGCAGTGCAAATGATATTTAGCCCCATAATGCTACAAAGGAGACCAAAGCCCAGAACAAGATTTGCTGATCTAGATTCCAGGACACTGAGATGTGACTAATACATCTCTCAAACATGTCCCCTTTCACTTCTTAATGTTGGAACTATGCCTACACTGTTCTTCAGAGGAAATTTTAGGACCATGTATCAAGCAGTAACCATCCAGCTCTTAATAGTGTCAAATGTACATTTAAAGCAAATGAGTAACATCAAACTCTTTCTAAATAAGTTAAAGAGTTTAATAAGTGTACTAAGAAAATACCTGGCTAATGAGAAAGGCAAATTAGATGTGGTCTAAAAGGTGCTGCAATGAACTGTCTCGTGTGCATCTGCATCTGTGCCATGGTAAGTTATGTACTGCTGTGAATTTAAAGGTCATTTCTTGTATGCCCAGGTAGCAGAGTCATGTGCATTTGCAAAAGAGGACCTGTCTCTGTTTCCCACTGCTGCTGTGGACTGGCTTTTCCATGCAGCAGGCAGGAAGGTGCACATATTTAGACATTTATGACTCTAATATCGTGCTGGGCTGGTGCACACCAAGCAATGCACGGACCTCTTCTGCTTAGAGAGAGTTACTGGGACCTGGGTAAAAATAGGATATGTAAGGTGTGGGTTGAAAGGAGTGAGGAAAAAAGTGAATAGATATTTTTTATGTATTTATGCATTTATGCAATTTGGTGCATCTTTGCTGTCATGCAAAATGGACGTGGCTACACTTTTCATATGTACTACAGCAGACAGAATACAAATGGTCTGCTACATTTATAAAGCCAACCTACAGTACTGATTTCCTTTCATCTCAAATCATAATTCCTGACTTTTTAAAGATCAAGGA
This sequence comes from Rhipidura dahli, assembly GCA_013399225.1. Taxonomy (NCBI): domain Eukaryota; kingdom Metazoa; phylum Chordata; class Aves; order Passeriformes; family Rhipiduridae; genus Rhipidura; species Rhipidura dahli. The sequence continues at coordinate 79,536 of VXAC01005196.1, read as the reverse complement.
TCTGGGCTCTCACTGAGAAATTTAAAGCTGTCATTCAATATAGCACGCTGGAAAACAGAGAACTGTGTAGGGTCACAGTTCCTTCCCAACACGACTGCGTATTTGAAGTTGTTATGAAACATATTTGCAGATGCAGAGGAGCATAACTGCAGGGTGTTTGAAAGTAATAGAAATCTTCAAAATAATGATCAGAGGAATTAGATATAATTACACCTGAAGAGCATCCAGAGATATGGAAACCCTTTTTACCTGACTAGTTCAACTCATACATATGAAGCAGCCTACCCAGGTGCTGGATGGATCTCCTGAGAGGCGGAAAGCAAGAGGACTTCCCTCAGAACACACAGCAACTACAACATCTCAAGATTTGTTTCTCTGTATGCAGCCTACAAGCTGCTGACAGAGACCTGCTTAAACTGTACAGGACAGGAAAGAAGTGCCTGGAGTCAGGAATTCTCCACTGATCCACAAAGCAGAGAGAATGTGGATAGCATAAAATCCAGCAGCAACTGGAATATCTAATTTATCACTGATAGAAGCTGCTGTTGGAATAAGGTGTTTCAAAGCTGAAACTGCTTGATTATATTATGAATAAGCTTCATGTGATCTACCATTTGGTTATCTATACATATGCTTTTTAAAAAGGAAAGAGTCAGTCTTGGAAAGATTATGCTGCACTTTGAGTAGTTTACCTTTCAGTAGAGATTACAGAAAATAATTTGTGGAGAAGACAGAGACTGTGTATGACAGTGCATAAGGCAAAGAAATGGATACCATTTAAATCAACATAGGAAAATGTAGAGAGCTGATCTGAAAATAACAGGAGTTTAAGGAGTTTATTTTCTTTTACATTATTTCAAACTGAAGAAGAGGGAAGAAGCAAAGTGGTAATTTTGAGGTACTAAATAATTGAGTGATGTGTAAAGTCAAAAAGACTAAAAACCCTTCTAAATCTAAAATTTCAATATTACTTGTAAGCCTCTAGTGTGCTAACCTGTGTCTTGGTGTGAAAAATAGAGAGCAAGTTTAGGTATTGACACCACTTCCTAGGAATAGTGGTGGTGTGGAAAGAAAAAAGGACACACAAGATGATAGCCAGATTCCCCTTCCCTAAGAGGAGACCATGTCTGGCTGGAGGGAGCCTGTGCAAGGTTCTCCTTTCAGATATCCTGACATCAGAGATGCAGGACAGAACACTAAGACCATGGTGGCTTTCCACAGCAAGCAAGTTTTTAGGTAACTTTTCTGGAGTATTTACAAGGATTCAGGATCACCCAAGAGCCAACTGGGAAATATATTGAGAGTTTCTTCTTTTTTTGTTTAACATAAGGGTCTCCTGCTAAGGGTCCTGAAAAAAAGCTGTGTGAAAAAATATCTAGATATAGCCTTAGGTTGCCCTACAGAATAGCTTTCCCTGTGTTCTCAGAAGGGACTGCTCTCCTCAGCAGTGTACAACCTGGGGGCATTTAAATCAGATAGTGGAACTCAGGGAACAAACTCTGCTTTTTGTGCCCTGATCTTTTAGATTGTAAGAAGTAGAATCACTTCTGGGAACCAAGATTTCTTTGTATCTAAAGCCTGGCTTTCAGACCTAGGTTTTAATCATAAGCACTATATAAGCTTGAAAAGAATCAATGGGGCATTCTGCAGTTGCATGCTGCAGTTCTGGATAAAAGTGGTATGATCCCTTGGAGATCAGATATAAATATGAAATTGGCTTGAATGACTTCATCTTGTGCACTGGTGTGTTGAGAATACAGCCATCAGTGACTACAGAACACCCAGAAATTAAAAATTCAATATAAAAAATTCCTCAAAATAGAGAAACTTCAGGATAAAATAAGACTAACCTCCTGATGCTACTGGTGGTTCAGTGGTGGCAGGACTATTTATGTTGGTTTTCTTATGTTTATGTTTGTATTTTCAGAACTATAGGCAGTTGTACAAAAGATGCCTTCACAAGCAGGGTGTTGTTGCAGCTGCAAGGTCCTGGCAGTCTAAGTCAAGGCGAGCCAAATGCCCCATCAGCTCAGCTTGTACCACTGTGTCAATGTGTTGATCTACGTGTGCAACTGCCTGGGAACCTGATTTTACACTATGTGGGAAATCACATGATTTTACAGGGAAAAAAAAACCCCTTCTGCTTAGAAAACAACAACAAAAGCTAATCTCTGTGGAACAGAGAGAGAGGTTATTTGATCAGAATGAAGGGAGCTCACAGCACTGTCCATGGTTTTATGATTTCTATACCCATATCTTCATATCCATATTCTGGGTTGTGACACCCTGTCTTGAAAGTTTTGTTCATGGTGCCTGTGACAGAAAGAGACCAGAAGAACTAAAAAGAGGTGGGTAAAGGACAGGGGACACTCTAGACAGCAGCACCTGTGCTGGGCTGAAACTCAGTAACTCCTCCATTCTTTACAAAGTCATAACACTTTGCTGTCGGCATGGGGCAACAGTAAAAAGCCAAATGAAGAGGTAGAGCACTGTAGCAACTACTGATCTACTGCTCACATTAACAACCAGAGCATGTAGATGGTCTCCTTCCCTTGCCAGAGACCAGGCAATAAATGGAATTTCAAGGGTCTGATGTGCAAAAATTCTGACTTCACTAAATCCGAGGAGAGTAAATTATAATAAGCTTCGCTACAAATAGCAATTTAAGTGACTTGTTGCAATTCTGGGTGAGTTATCAGTGAAGCATTTTCAAGTATTTGCCATTAAAAAGATTATGCATCATATTGAACTTCATACTGTAGAGGTTTTAGCTCTTTTCCTTCCTTAGAGAAAGGGATGAGACACATCCCATCAAGGTGCAGCCACTATGAGGCATCTGGTTTAAGGTAGTTATTTGGGTTTCTCCTACAATAAAGAGGGATTCATCCTGGCATCAAATGAACTGGCTTCTGGAGGTGCCTATTTTCTTACTAGTTAACTATGAAGGGAGCTTTAAAAACCATCCTTAAACCAAGGATCTGTATTTTAGAATGATTAAGTGTGAATTCCATGATTGTGTTTAGTGATACCCAGTGTCAGTGTAGTCATTAGGCACGAGCTCACATCTTACCCTACAAGGTTAATAAAATGAAGGATGATACTTGTACAAGATATGGGCATGTAAAAAACTAAATGTTGCTAAATTTATGTAGGAAGGAAAGGACAAAACTATGGCAAACACAAAGACATTCAGTGAGCTTGGAAAGCAGCACTGAGTGGGTGCAGCCATGTGAGCTGGTTCTCCTTTCCTCCATCAGCAAGGGTCAAGAGGTTGTGTTTGTGTGGGGCACTATTTGTAATATTAAATATAAATGCAAGTGATGCAACAGCAATCCTTGCTGTCCAGCAGTCTCCAAGACTTAAAAATTGTCTTTAAAAGGAAGGTATAAGTGCAGTATAATCTCATGATTCTGGGAGCTGAGTGAGGCTTTAAAAATAAGACCTCTGAGGGGAAGAAAAAGCAAGAAAAAGCCACAGCATGACATATGACAGCCTTATCTGCTGCCTCTCATTAATTTCAGGAATGCCAAGGACTGACCCTTCTCTCATGATAATATACATCAATGTAATTCCACTGTAGTAGTCTTCATCTTTCTTCCAAAAACCTGAGGGGATGGTTTACACTGTCACGAGTATGGGGCCTCTTCTTCTATTGATTGCAAATTTCCCATCTCAGCAATAACAATTATTTCAATGTAAATATTCCTAACATTTCACAGTATAGGCAAGACGAAGCTAATAAATGTGATGATCAATTCTTTGTCAGTCATAAACTATTTAAGTAAGGCATATTCTCTATTGGGTTTTCAGTGATACTGTATGAACATAAATCTGCATTGTTTAATATCAATTTACTGCTGAACAAAGCCTCTTCTGACTTCAGTGTGGCTCATGAAGAGCAAATTAATCAAATTTGGAACTGTTTGTTTGGTGTTTAAAATGATTTAATCAGACATACCTCATTTAGAAAGTAATTTAATAAGAGAGGTAAAGTAACAGCTTATACAGCTTCAGAGCTGAAGCAGATTGTTTAGATCAACTGGCTTATGAATCCAATATGCAATATATAAAAATGCAGACCTATCACCCTGCTCTTTTTGAATCAATAACCTCAACAAGTTCCTAATAACACCTTTCATATAAAGTATTCAGACAGAAGTTTCTTATCATTTTGGTTTGTGAAAGACAAATGTTTGCATTCAATACACAGTTTTAATATACAATGTATCAGAAAGTCAGTATGGGTCAGATTAATAATAATTCACAAAATCCGAGTCACTGATCTTACTGGAGCTACTCCAGCTCATTTCTGTGATGGATGTATCCCCAGACAATGCATTGTAGAAGAGGAAAAAAAGCAACTTGAAAATCATTCTCTGTGGAGAAATGGCTAGAGAAGCAAAGGAATGAGTAATAACTCATCAGCACTTACTCCATAAGGAATTTTACTCCTGTTTGTGGGGCAGGACAAAGATGCCTGGCCACTATTGTAATGTTGTCACAGGAAGAGAAAGAAGAGATGCTAAGAAGAGACAGGTTTCCCAACAAGTGTTGTCGTCACCTTCTAAAATGTATGCTTTATAAAGTGCATTACAACTACTACAGGAAAGGTGCAAATAGAGAAGAAAAACCATTACTTGTATGTCCACATTGACATTATTCATGCTGCTATGCAAAAATCTTAATGTTTCAGAAGGCATCAAGAAAGGACTCAGATATGATATAATGTAGTCTTTGTTTTTCAGTTGATAATTTTTATTACATAATTTAGGATTGCATTTATCTATCAGCTGAGAGTTGTAAACTCCTGTTGGGTACCAGAACAGGAACTCTAACATGGGCAATCAGGCCCACAATGAAGATTTTACTAAAATGTGTAATGGATCTCTACTTGATATAACATGATGTTTGCATGAGGAACCATCACCCTCTCAGCTCTCCTATATTCCCTACCAGCACTCCTGTGCTAAACTCACCCGGCCTGGCCTCTCTTAACATGTTCAGCATCATATCATGCTCCTCTCACCCTGTCACAGGATGCCCTCAGCTCTGCAAACTCTCTCCCCACATCTCACTGATGCTGCCCTTCTTCCTTCAGATCTACAAGTGTCCTGTGTTCTGTCAGGCCCTCAGACTCAAGGAAGCACAAACAGTGATGAATCCCTGCTAAAGATGTGCTTTTTAGGTGGTGTTTTTATAAATTCAGAAGGCTAAGAGGAACTGGCATTATGTATAGCTGACAGGCTCTTGGCTCCACCTCTGTTTACAGAGATATAAAGAGGGCTGCAGTGGGGCAAGCCAGGTATCTGTCTACTCTGGGACCCTCAGCTCAGCAGCAGACAACAGCAAGCATACATAGAAGAGGCTATAAAATAAGGTAACATACAACAATGACAATATTTTCTTAAAATTTTCTCACAGTTGTAACCCTGTAAATAAGATTTTTAACACTAAGAAGAAAAATTATACAGGTTTTAGCTGTGGCATCAAATTGCCTGATGGCCATGTGCCTGTTGCATCCCTGCATTTTCTTCACCATGGGAGTGCCCAGGACAGGATGCTGGCACCCCTGTGTAGTCACTGTGGGACAAACAGCTTCTCCAAACATTGGCTGGGAAGCAGGGAGAAGGAGGTAAGCTCTAATAAAACTTTATATAAAAATATCCCCAAAGAGACCCAAGGCTGAGAAAAAGAGATCCCTGGTCATCTTCACATTGCTCACAAGAAATGTCAGGACACTGATTACTTGTTGCAATCCCACTCCACTTTTTCTGAGTAGACTCAGCTCCTTGGCCTTGGACCTGAGAGGGCCCTTGGAAGATTCTTCAGAGCATCAGAGAAAAGGAGGTGATATCAATAAATCCTCTTGTAAAACGATTTTAACTGTATTACTCATGGGGTTTCTCTATATTAAATTCAGACTTAGACTGCATGTTATTGTAAATGCACTAGTAATTTGGACTATTAGGCTGTTAAAATATTGATAGGGCTGATGTTAAACTATTCCTTTATGCCAATAACAAGGCTTGGAGTGTAAATAGATTCTGAGTGTAAGGACCTTCCAGTAAATTGCCATTCCTCTAGGGACTTCCTGAACCAGAACTGGTGTCTCTGGATTTAGTAGTTGTGAATGGCTTGTTCCTACCATGACTTTTTCCAGTCACTTTTTAGACCTACGCAGATCACTTGTCTTACCAGGTTGGACATACATTATACATTATCTTATGGGAACCAGCAAGATGAACAAGGGCTTTGGGGCACATGTATTTTGTAAACTTGCTCTGCTTTCTACTATAGACAAGCAGAAATTCCCATGCTCTCATTAAGTTTTGCAGAAAATTCTCCATAATTGCGAAGATGTGTGAGAACACATGACTGTGCATATAATTACAATATCCATACAAGCATCTTCCTAATGTTCAAAACTCTGTCTGTGCTTTTCTTCAGCTCTGTGGGATGGTTTTGTAATGCACCTAACTACTGGTAGCTGAAGTGCTCTTAGTTCAGTGCCTTGCAGGCAGCACTTCACCTCGATATGTAGAAGTGAAGAGGTCAGCTTTGTACACAATCTGGAATTCCTGAAGGAGGAAACAATGTTTGAGATGTCTGGCCTTGGTATTCAGCCTTGTCTTATAGGAACTACAGAACAGCACCAAAAAATCTGTCAGATTAGCTAAACCCAAGAAACAAATCAGTTCAGGACTCACTGGGGACTCTTTGCTGCATTTGTATGCTGCAAGAGAGCTTTACATCCACAGGTTTGTTTGCTCATTATGTTATTTTTCCCCCCACTTATAAATGAGTCAGGCATGACTCTACTGTTAGAAAATCCAAACATGAATTGTGATTTCAGTAATTTGCTACTGAGTTGTGCCTCTGCCCTGAGCAATATGTATATTCTCTCAAGGGCAGTGAATGAAATAAAACTGCCACAAAAACTTGTCTGCAGTTCTTTCTGAAAGAACTGAGAACTTCTCTGCCTGTGCAGGAAGCAGCAGGGGCAGAGACCCAGGACACTTCATCAAAAGCAAAAGTGTATTTTCCCTGGGAGGCTGAAAAATATGATTTTCTGAAAACTCCAGTCTGTTCATTAGTGGAAAAAACAAAACCAACACCAGCTTTAACAATTACTGGAAGATATTTGCATTCTGGTAGTACTGACTTAGACCTTAGAGGAACAGAATTTATCTAATAGCTCATCTTTGCCCATTCTCTGCAATGTTTGGTGAATCATGGCTTTTGTCCATTCCTCTGTTTTCCACTATATATACTCCCTTTCTTCCATTATTTCCCTGCCCTAGGCTGCCCATTCATTATGGCAATGATTCGCTCTTACTATGGGTAAGACACAGTGGTGAAAGATGTTTTGGCACTGATAACTGTTATCATTATGCCAAAAAACAACAGTGTGTAGTTAATCTTGTTCAAGATAACAACAATCAACAGAAGGCCAATATTAACTTTTCTGTTTTGGGAAGGCAGAAATGTTACCATCTATGTCCTTATTTCAGGAAAACACACTTATTTTGGATATACTGTGCCAAAAGTGTCTAACATGGATGGTAAAATTTAAAAATCAACTGTTTCTTAACAGGAACGATGTAATAGAGTTCTTCTGGGAAATCAGTATTGTGCTTATACCCCCTGTGGATAGGTGATCTAGAATTGCTTTGCAATTCTCATTTGCAAAAATTCTCATTTGCACTACAGGTTGGTGAGCAATCAAAGAATCATGGTCACGTTGGCAGGAAAGGACCTCTAAAAGCTACTTAGTCTACTATGCCATTCAAAGCAAAAGTGTCAGCAATTCATTTTCAGGTCAGCTATGGCTTTGCTAGGCCAGTTCTTGAAAATCTTCAAGGTTTCCCACATTCCCAGGTAAGCGATTCTTGTGCTGCAATGACCTCCTAGTAGAAAAGCTTTCCTTCAAGTTCCACCTAAAGTTCCCAAGACTCAACTGGTGCCCTTTGCACCCTGCTGTATCATCCGTGACTGCTATGCACAATTTGGCTCCTGTTCTTTGTGGCTTTCCCTGAAGTATGGTTGGCAGCTATTACATTGCTCCTTATTTTCCTCTCCTGAAGACTACAAATGCTCAACTCCCTCCAACTGCAGACCCCTCACCATCCCAGCTAGTGAAAGGCTCTCAGCACCACTGCTTTGTTTGGTTCTCCTAAATTAGTGAAATTACCTTCTAGTGAAACCTAGGGAGAAAAACAAACAAACAAGCAAAAAATCAGAAACCAAACCAAACCAAAACAAAAAAAAGAAAAACACAAACAAACTGAAATGCCCACGCAAAGAGAAAACAAAGATTTAAATTTTTTTCTAGATTAATCTCTCACACAGAGGAATGTCTTGTTTACATATGAAAACTATGCTATAGTGAACTTTTAGCCATCTCTGCACAAGCAAGAATCTTCACAGTACTTTCTCCTGTAATAACTGAAACTGCAGTTTGCATTTAATGGTTTTTAGTGGTATTGAAATAGTGCATCAGTTTCTGTTGACATATTAGGTGCATCCAGCAACTCTCTGTCTAGCACAGCAGTACAACTATGTAATACACAGGATTCAGCATCTACTTGATATGGAACAAAAGACATATTTGCACACAGGCAACCAACCACATAATACAGGTTAAAAAGTGATGAACTCCAAAAGAACTGTGGGATAACAGATTCAAATATGCACGGAAATGACTGACTCAATTCCAACACAGGCTTAGTGATCTGAAGCCACCCTGGTATGCCTTTTGCCTTCCCTAAAGAAGAACACAAAGAGTGCAAGCTGGTCTACTGCTCCAAGGCAGTACATAAGTGTAGTACTTTGAAAACAAACCACTGGGAGGCACCAAGTCAGAATAACAATTTAGTAGGGAAATTAAAAAAAAAAAAACAAAACAAACCAGTAAAACACGGGTTTAAAGCTGACAGAATTAGGATACAACCTGACACCCTGATAGTCAGGGTGGCTGTAGCAGTCCAATAAATTGGTGGCTGCAGCCCTCCTGGAGTGGTGGATGTGGTTCTGCTGAAGTGGTGATCCTGTAGAACAAAGTGTTCTTCCTCAGAAGGTCCAGTGGTGGCTGTGCAGCTCCTGTCCTCTGGGAATCCAGTGGAAAGGGTGTCTGTGGTGCTCAGAATCCCAGATTATATCCAGGATGGAATGCTTGGTTCCTCCCTCTGGGTGGAGCATCTCACAATGGGATGATGAGCCATGGGGCAAGGCATGGATGGCCCCATTACCAGAAGATAATCCAGAGGGAGTTATCTCCGAGTCATGGGCAGGACACTGATAGGACATTAATCAGGAAGATAGTCCGGAGCGGGAAGGCAGGGAAACAGTGCCCCACCTGGACTCAGCAACTCATGAGGATGGTAACAGAATACACTGCAACCCAGGACAATCAGCAACCCACATCTCCACACTTCAGAGAGCTCTTTTGCACTAGCTGCAAGGATATAATTCCAAACACCCTGATCCAGTCGAAGGAGCTGCTGGCCCCAGTGTGCACTGCAGGGATAGTGAAGCCAGACTGAGGGCACACCCTTGTCACCAGCTTGCAGAACACCCAGGAGAAATGAGGGAGAGGAGTTCTAGGATGCTGTTTACCCAGGAAAAGTTCTGGCAGTACCAAGGCAAACAAGAGGCCACAGTGCTCAAGGTCACTGTATCCATCACTTTTCTCTTTCCATTGTGGAAGCACCGCACAGTCTTGTCCAGTACCACTGTCCAGTCTGGCAATGCTGCCCCACTCCCCATCTTTAAGTGCCCAGTTATGCAGGATAGCCCTCCTTAGCCATCCTTCCAAGAATTTTGTGGCTGCTGTACTGTTATTTCAACTTCATTTCCTCAAGAACAATCTTCTCTATAAAAATATGTGTGATTACATGGAAAGCAGTGTGTGGAGGGATTCCAAAAGCTGCTCTTTCCAGCTAAGTGCAATGAACCTTGAGAAGTTTGGTTTTCTCCAGTCATGAAACATGGTTCTCCATTGCTGGGAAGGGTAGAAAACACAGCTTGCTTTCCAAGGATTGCTGAATCTGCATAAAGTAAACACAAACCATCACTAAGAGATAAGGAAAAAAAAGAAAAGTTAGTATTGGACAGTGTAGCCATTAATAAAGATTCTGTTGAAACCAAGACACAATTTGTTCTCACTGGAGACTATCCACTTTCTGATAGGAAGAAAATACCCAGGGATATCCAACAAACAATTTCTAGAGCTTTCATCTGTTTTGAAAATTCCTTCTGAAGAAGTAAAGGAAGAATGTGAGCTTTCATAATCCCTGTGTGAGGAAACCTTATCAAAAGAGTGTTTGCTTTTTAGGAGGGAAAGAAGAGACAGCCTACTAAATGAAGCGAAAGCAGGAGCATAGATTTATATTGTAAGACTTTTGAAACTTGTTTTCAAATTCTGAATTTTGTCTGTTGTTCAAAACAAGAAAATAGTTTCCTCTTGTCTCAGTGGAATCCAGAAATAATGGCAGCCTGCTGCCTGCTGCTGCTTTACTTCAGTGGCACCTTCTAACAGCAACTCCCTTTAAGGAAAGCTTTATTTTATCTCTGAGCAGGGGAGAAAATAAGTTCATTAGCACATTTTCTTTGCACACTAGGGATGCTCTTCTGTGTCAGTCCAGGATGTGGTAAGAGGCACAGTTCCGGGGACCTAAGGGTTATCCAGTTTAATTTTCTCTTCCCTTGTGAATGGGAAATAATCTTAAAAGTGAGGATACAGCAGGCCAAAAAGGGCAGAAATAACAGAAGTGGAGCTTTGTGCTCAGTCTTCGAGAGCTTTATTGCACACAAGATTTGGAGAATATTTGTTTGCTATTAGTTTGACCTTTTTACCTTGTTTGGTCTTTGTTCATGACTTTCTCTTCAGCTTGACAGATCTTAATGTCATCAGGATTTTTTTTCCTCTGAATTTTGCTATACTAATATTAATTATAACCCAGGTAGAAAACAGTCCCTAAAAGAAAAAAATTACAAAGAAGGCTTGATAAAAACTGGAGCCTTCTGCATTTTTCACATATAACTTTTTTTCTAAGATGGTGGAAAACACTGGCTTGCAGCAATATTCCCCACTTCCCAATAACCATAGCAGGTCTGTGACTTCCTTAAATTGGTGTCACAGGCATCTTACCCCTTTCCCAGGCACCAGAGTGCTCAGTTCCTTTTCTCACAGAAGAATTTGTTGGGGGCTCTTTCTAATTTCATAAAGTTCCTCTAGTCCGGCTGTAATTCAATGAATTATTGGCTAGGGGAAAATTACTGAAGTTCATCATGCCAACATTTTTCATCAAATTAAGCAGTGTTGCTGAGAGGGGAAATACTTCCAAGACAATGCACCTGCAGAGAATTAGCTAATAAATGATTTACAGACATGTGGCTGAAAACATTAATGGGGAAACATATTTTTTAAATGAACTTGGGGTTTTTTTCCAACAAACTCTAAATGCCTCCTCTGTGTGATCTTAAATATTTGGCTGTTCAAAGATGCAACACTACACTTTGTGCCATGGGAAGCAAATTGCTCAGATATTTTTCCCTCTTGCATGTTGCTTGATGGTTCTCCTCCCTGTTATTTTGTCACTGACACTAGCATTCACAGGAAAATCACCATGGCTAGTGGTTCCCTTCCATTGCCACAGAAAAAGTGGGAACATGTAACTACCTGCCCCAAAGGGGCAACCATCTCTGTGCTGTTCATACATCCTTACTTCAAGTCATGCTAGCTATACTCTGCAGTTTTATGATGGTTATTTTATATTTATACTATAGCAACAGTAAAAGATACCAGCATGTTACTGCCAGACCCTCAGAAGTATTATTTGGATGTGTAACTCCTGGGCTTTGGTTGCTGTGCAGTGTCTGAAGGCTGCAGATGGAAGAGGTAGCCAAGCATCAAATTACACTGTTTCCTATAGCTCCCTTGATTCCCATGTTGCAGCTTTTGGGAAGCATGGGGTGAGTAAAGAAGGAGCCTGCAGGAATAAAAAGAAAGTGTGAGCCAGTGGAAAGGTGCCATGGAGAAATGTACTTTATCCCCCAGTCTCCTGCTGGGGAATTCCTACATGATGCTCATTACTAAAGTTTCCAAAGTAATTAGTTCCTGGTACCCAAAGTCAAGCACAGAAAGGACTGGGTTTGCCAAAATGTCAGTCTCTTAGAACACTGACTGAGAAACCTTGGGGGCTGTGCAATGCACTGCTGTGAGAGAACAAGGAAGAAGAAAGTGATGAAACTCTGCTAGGTGGTTTTGTAGTCATTTCTGAGTGCAGAAGAATGCAAACAGAGGGCTTTGGGGAAGTGTTTGGAAAGCAGTGTGGTCTACAATAGTCTGGGAGGCAGTAAGTATTTTGGACCACTTTTCTGAGTCTCTACCCCAGATCTCTAAATGGATCCAGCTAGGACTGGATCTTCTGTGCAAGATTCTCTCTTTCTCACTCCCATCCTCACCTTTTTATCTTCTGGGTACACCCTTACTTTCCCCTCACCACCTCAACTTATTTCCCTTTGCTTCCTTTCGCCTGCTGCCTCCTAATTCTACTCTTTAATCTTTTTTTCTGCAATGTTATTTACACCGTACTCCACGCCTTTCCTCTCTCCACATCACAGCTTGGAGTAGCATCAAATTCAGTAATTGTCAGGAAAGTTTTGATTATTCCCTGAGTCCCTATTATGTGCAGTCCCCTTGCTGAGATAAATCAAGTTCAATTGTCTTAAATTTTCTACTTTCATTTGGAACATGTAGTATGCCTGATATCCAGATGTCGAACCTGAATCTTTCCTCCTGAGTTTAAACCTATTACTATCTCCCCCTGCCTATTACAGACATAGAGAAGAGCTTGTTCACTTGCTTTTAGCAGCAGCATCTTTACACATCCAAAGACTGTTATTACGTCTCTCCATGACATTTTCCTCTCCAGATTAAAAAACCTCAGCTGACTTAACTTTTCCCTGTAGGTGATGTTTTACAGTGCTCTCATTGTTCTCTCTGCAATGCCTTTTTGCACAGTCTTTTTGCAGCATGTCATCAAAAGTGGACATAGTTTTCCTGCTGAGACCCTGGCATTGCTGACTGCAGTGGAACTCAGTCTTTTCAGATATAATCCCTTCTTTCTCTACCCATATATAGAGATATAAAAATATAAATTATCTTCCAGTGTAGAGGGTTTAGTGCTGCTTTTTTTTTAGCAATAACATGACATTGCTGACTTACATTCTTCACTATAATTTTTTTCACCACAGAAAGATTTCTTGCCAGTTCTTACTCTTGTTATGTTAACATAAAGGACTGTACCTGACTAAGTCTATTGCTTCTTATTGCTGAATAGTAAGCAGTCTTCTTTGAAGAATATTCATCCAATTCAACAAAATTATCCAGAATCCTAAGCTTGCTCTCTAAGGTCCTTCCTAGTTTGACACCAACTGCAGATTCAGTAACCATACTTTCCCTTCTGTTGCTTCCACTGTCCCACTTTCTGCCCCCAAACTTCCTGACTCATGTTAATCATTAATATTTTATGAAACACTGTACACAGATCAACCCCTACTGGAATGCTGCCTCACATATCTCCCATTCTGATAGTGTCTTATTTTCTAGATGTTTTTTCCCCTGTATAAAATTAATTCATGTAGAAGTTCATGTTTCTTTAACTTAATCATAGACTAATGGAAGGCAATGCCTATCTAAATACAAGATATATGAAATCTGATGCTTCTTCCATATACAAAAGACTTGTAGTTCTGGATGGACTTAGAAGTCCATTTTGGATGTACCACTTCACCTCATTATATTCTAGGTGCTTGTGTACAGTTTGCTCGATTATTTGCTCCTCTATTTTTCTGTGAGTGAAGTCTCTGCTGCAGATGTGTTAGCAGAGGTGTCCTTTGTTCATATAATCCATATTTCTAACAGATACTGTTAATATTTATTAGTACTGGAACACACTGCCCAGGGAAGTGGTAGAGCCACCACCCCTGGAGACATTTAAAAGATGTTTTGATGTGACACTTGGTGGTCTGGTTTAGTGGTGCACTTGGCTATGCCAAATTAATGGTTTGACTCAATAATTTTAGAGATCTTTTCCAACCTAAAAGATTCTATGAATCTATTAATGAATGCCATTTCTCGTGCAAAGACCCACAAAACCAACAGAGACATAAGTAAGGAAGTGAGTAGCTTTGGCAGTTGACATCTGCTGTGTTTGTGGTTTACTCTGTAATGTTCATTATGCTACCCCACAGCCTTGTCCTGGCTACTGACAAGGCTCCTGTTTCTTCTGACTCAGAAGAAACCTCTGGATGGAGCAAAAGATTGCTCTTTCCCTGGAAGCCACTGAGCAAGGCCATGGGAAGCATCATGGGTCAAGATGGGTCCAGCTGAAGGGAGGCCAGGAGCAGGCAGTCAGGGAGCAAGGAGCCTGAAGTACCTTAATGGCATCTGCCATACCCCAAGGGTATATTAGGAACATGGGTGACATACATTTGCCCTGCTCAACTTAAAAAGTGAGAAGAAGGGTTAGGAAAATGGGAAGCTCCATGTGAACAGCTCTTCTGTGTTTGACAGTGTCCTGGTTCCCACCAGGACAGGGCTAATTTTTGCAATATCCAGGAGGAGCATGGCCAGGAGCTGGAGGTTATTCTGTACCACCTCACATTATTGCCGGGGGCAGGGCAAGGGGTCACTTCCACCCAAGTAAGCCTGGCAAAGGGAGTGGTCAAGTAGAATCAGTTCCAAATAATTGCATGTGAATAATTTGCCTATCCTGTACACTTTGTTACTGATATTGTAGATGTTACTGTTTGCTTTCTTATCTCATTGCTGTTTCCAGTAAATTGTTCTTACCTGTGTTGGTTTGAAAACAAACCAGTGGGAGGTCACAAGTTAAGTTTGAAATTTATTGAAAAGGTAGAAACAAGCAAAATAATATAAGGGGAAAAAAAAGGTACAGATAAAGTTAGATAGAACCTCATACCCTATTAGGGTGGCAGAAGCAGTCCAACTGAAGTGATCCAGATGAAGCGATGATCTCATGGAAGGTCCGGTGTCCAACTGAAAATCTGTGGTGGCTCTTGTCATATGGTTACCAAGTAGACAGGGCTACCCCCTAGGCAGTTCTAGGGCTAGTTATATCCAGGTGGGAATGCCCGGCTCCCCCCTCCTGGGTGGAGCATCTCACAATAGGGTGAGATAAGTCCATGAGTCATTGGGTGGCTTCTTGATGGCCCATTGTCTGTTATCAGGGGTGGGTCGTTTAACAGGTGATAACAGCTAACGGCCCACAGCTGGTGGTAATAGAATACATCTATTTTTAACCTAGGACATACCTCAGTCTGTAATCTTTACCTTTTGTTCCTCCAATTTTCCTCTCCATCCTGCAGTGGGCAGGGGAATGGGGAGGGGCAAGGGGAAATGAGCAAGCAGTGCACAGTTTGGAGTGTTTTGGTGGAAACACTAAATTGGATAATACCATTCCCAAACTACAAAAGAAAGATTGACACACACCAAAAAAAAAANAAACAAAAAAAAAAAAGAAACAACACAAAAAAAAAAAAAAAAAAAAAAAAAAAAAAAAAAAAGGAGGGGGAGTTTTCTAGTGAAGGGCTAAAAATATTTCCTTTTCTTCCACTGGGTTTGTCTGATTTGTACTCACATTCTCTTAGGTTTATTTTTTTTTACTCTTAAGTTACTTTGAGACCTTCATGTATGAATGCCTACTAAATAAAACTGTAGGTACAAGGACATTAAATCACTGTTAAACTGTAACATGGATCTGATGGCTTTTTGCTTGGCAGGTTTTTTCTCCAAGAGGATTCCCCAGAGTCAGTGAGCAAAGATTTGTGTAGCAAGGCAAAATCCAGGCAACTCAAACAGTGCTAAAGATGTGGCCCCTAAGCAATGAGCACAAGAAGAAAACCTCAGTACCTTAGCAAAGAACACAAGATCTTTCTGGTATCATTTGTACTGCTGTTCAAATTTTTCAGTGACATATCAGAAAAACCTCAATCTGATCAGTGACATATCAGAAAAACCTCAATCCTACAAACCGATGTTCTTGAAAGACCCTGTACCATCCTGAGCTCCCTCAAATACTGTAGCTTTCAGAATCACAAGACAATTCTTCGCTTATGAGGCAGAATTTACTGTATACAAAGGCGTTTTTAAATGTAATCACAGAATGATTTGGGTGGGAAGGAATCTTAAAAGATCATCTAGTTCAAACACTACTGCCATGGGCAGGGAACCTACCACTAGACCAGGTTACTCAGAGCCCCATCCAACCTGACTTTAAATACCTCCAGGGATGGAACATCCACAGGTTCTCTGGACACTTCTTTCAGGGCCTCACCACCTTTACAGTAAAAAATTTCTTCCCAATATCTAATCCAAACCTACACTCTTTCAGTTTAAACCCACTGCCACTTGTCCTCCCACTTCATGCTGTAAGAGACTTGAAGATCACAATTGCCTTCAACATTATTAAGGCCACAGAAGGAATTTGCTATAATATAAACCACCACAGCAGGAACTTCAGGTAAGTACAGAGGAGAGGAACGTGCAACAGGAAGGAGTTAATTCCAGGCCTATCAGAGGTGAGCTTTGCTTAGCACCTCCTAGTTAATGCATCCAGACAAAAAATTTTCCAAGTGACTGACTGTGGGAAAGGAAGCAACTGCTTACACACGTATGGGAATGGCATCTACACTCTGTGGATATAGAACTTGGAGTGTATAAAGGTGATACCCCTGAAGAATCACTTGGGGACCCCCACCACCGAGAAGGGCAGAAGAAGAAAGCCCAACAGGATATTGCCTGGATCCATGGGGGGTGATACCTCTCTGCTTAATCTGTATCTCTCACTTTCTCTCTCTCCCAACTTCCCTTTCCTATTTCTTTCTATCTCTTCACATTTGCTGTTAAATAAAAAATCCATATTATTGAATTTGACACATGGTCTAGTTTGCACCTTAATTTGGGCAGAGGCATCTCTTAATATAAATCGGATCATAACAATTGTCCTTGTGAAATGTCCCTCTCCAGCTTTCTTGTAGGCTCTTTCAGGCACTGGAAGGTGCTCAAAGTTCTCGCTAGAGACTTCTCCAGGCAGAACAACCCCAATTCTTTCAGCCTGTCTTCATAGGAGAGGTGCTCCAGCCTCCTGATCATTTTTATGGCCTTCCTTTGGACTTGCCCCACCAGGTCTATATCCTTCTTATATTGGGGAACCAGGGCTGAAGGTACCACTCCAGGTGGGGTCTCACAAGAGCAGAGTGGAATTTGCATTTTGAAAAATCTGAAAACTACAGCAAATAGACCAGCTCCATGGGAAATTTTCACTTTCTAAGCTTTACGTTTAATAAGACCTGCTCACTGGTATACTTGAATATATTACTTCTAGGGTCATAGCATCTGAGACCGCCTGTCACTTTGACTTACAGCTCTGATGATTACTTCATTATAGGGGCTTTAGTGTTTTAAAAGGCAGGAACTAATTCTTTCAAGAGGAAATATCCCTCCAAGCAGAAAGTCCAGAAAGTCTTTAAATTCTCATTACAGGTATTTTCTGCAGAAAAGAATTTTGCACATTGGCCTGAAGCTGCCTCAGCTGTGCACTTCTGGTCCCTAGCACCCTCTATCAGGAACAGGGCATCTGAGAGTGAAAATGATGATCCCATTCCGGTTGTAGATTAGCTTGAAACAAGATTTCACTAAGTCATGAGTGCTAGAGGGTTTCTCTGGGTTATTGCAGTCAAGACTTGTGTGTGTACTGCAGGATGTAGATTGTTCTACACAGGCTCCCAGGCATTAGCTAGGCTACAGAAAGTAATCTTTTTGGCAGAAGCAGCCTTTGTTGATTGCAAAAACTGTAAATGCCAGGGGCTACTCCAGCTAAACAGCATATTTCATCCTTTCGAGTACTGAGAGAGCAGGCAAGCTTGCTCAGACCTTAGTGACTTATTTCATCTCAAGTAAGGAAGCAGTCAGCACAGTGCTGTTGAGCTGGCTACTATCTCCTATGTCAAACTACTCCCAGAAAATTGCTATCAGAAAGGAAGACTTTGTCACTACAGTATAATACTTTTATCTTTGAAGTATTACTTTAGCTACAAACAAAATTATTTTAGCTTACAGAGCACTTCAACTCTGTCTCTATGATTTTGAAGCATGGGGGTGATTCTAGAAAGTATTAATAACAGATTAGTTCCTCTAGCATGTATATGTCTGCCTTCAACCTCATGTATGTACAATGTACTATATATCCAACTAATGATACGTTACAAAATAATTTAATTTCAATATTAATGAATTATCAAATATCTATTTGATTTTTCTTAATAACTGATCAAGGCTGAAAACAAAAACCATTTAGATGCTGGAGATAGAACAAGTTAGTAATTACTCTATGTTCCTTCTCTGGCAAGACACTTTTCTTTTTTTTTTTTTTTTTTTTTACACTAATTGTGGATGTTACTAGAATATCGTGTATTTAGTGTCAGGATTTGGTTATACTGTGGGCTTTGCTATCCTGGGTGAGCCATATCAATCTATGTATGCTATTATTTTTGTTTTATATGCCTAGCCTGAGAATACTATGCCAAGTAAATAAAGAAATAATGGAAGCTTCAAAGTCATAGAATGGTTTAACCTCTTTAACACACTGAGGTTTTTCACTACATTTCACAAGCTGCATTTAATATTAAGATAATAATTATTGATTAACTAAAAATATGCCATCATATTTACTCTACTAAATGGTTCAGGAACAGACTGGGAAATAATTACCCATTATTAAGTCAATGGAGGAAAAGGAAAGCTTCCCAACTGTTCTGTTCCATCCACTCATCTTTCATCTGTTCTTTCTTAGCCTGGGCTAATTCAGAAACCTGTTTCACGGGTCAGGTCCTCAGCAGAAATGGAAAAGTTTGTAAGTTCCTTAAAATCACACACACACACACACACACACACACACACACCCTCACTCACTCACTCAGGAGAAGAGTAGGGCAGAAGGTTGAATAACTGCAAAACCAGAATAATTATTTCCCAGTCCTTATTAAGACAAGTGTCCCATCATTTGGCCTTTGCATGTCAGGTGAAATTACATGACACTATCAGCACACTACCGTACTGACGTTCCACACACAAAAACAGATCATGAAGCAAAGACTGAGAGCTCAGTACAAACACATGCAGAAGGTGAAGAGCATCCTGAGGGAGCTGTGTCTTCACATGATAATTGTTCAGGTCTCTTGAGCAACTATATAAACCTCCCACTGCTAGGATGATCAACAGCTAGGTAGATCCATCTAAAAAATATCTGCTTACCAGGGAATGTCTGTCTCTGTCTATATATTCATATTCTATTTACCTTAGTGGCAGGAAATGGTACACTTCAAAAGCCTTTACCTGTATCATAAATAGACTAAAACTTGCTTCTTTTTAGAAGCCTGAACACATCCTGATATCAATCAATCTAATCAGGGGGTGTGGTAATACAACCTGAAACAGCTCTCAAATTCCAGCTTGACTTGGACAATAAAACCAGAATTAATTCTGAAATATACATGTGCAGCTACTGCCCATGTTCTTAAACAATCCAATATTCAGAAGACAGACTTAACTGTAAGGACACAATTGGAACATCCAAAGGTTTTAAGTATGTATGTAAAATTACAAGTCAAACACATATGAAATGTCACATAGTAAAATCCTCAGTGTTTAATTTAGAATTAAACAATGTCAGGCATAAGGAATCAAGTTTGTCCTCTTATGTAGCAAGATCTTTATTACTTTTGGCAGCAGCCTGGCTATTCACTACATTTTTTTCAGTGAAGTCCTAAAACTGGGACAAGAAAACAATCTATTAATTATCTGCAGTCATTGCACTGTAGTGTGAGTCTCTGATCACATCTAGATGAGGAGTAGTAGCTGGAGAGAGGTTACATCAGGTCAGTCATTTGGGCTCTTTGCTCAAAGTGTTGGGCTAAACAGCTGTTCATGGGATTACTCACAAACAAGACTGTAAAAAGAAGACATTCAAAAGGTAATCTGCATCCTATTTTAGAAACAAAACCAAATCCCCCAATTTTGAATAATCTGCACTGCTCATTATGAAGCCTTTGCTCTGGTAGTAGTCTCAAAGTTAATTACCTTTTTTTATTCCAGCTTTTCACACATCATTTCAACTATAGTGTTGGTAATTTTATCTTTGATGCTCATTTTAGCTGCTCACCAGCTCTGGCAGCCATCGTCTGGGAATCGTGAGATCTGACTGGAAATTATAACTCTACAGACTGACTGCTCAGAAAGAAAGCATGGTCAAAGAATGCAGCAGTAGACTATGTTCTTTGCAGGGATTTTTCAGTAGGGTTTGACTTAGGTTGGGCTAAACATTTCACTCCCTTTCCTTGATTGGAGCCAACATTTTTATGATTAGATGCCTTAAGGAACTATGCTAAGATGAAAAATAAGAAAAAAGTGTGGTTCTTTGAAAAACGGAAAAGAAAAAAAAAAAACCCTGTCACATTGGCTGAGACTCATTAATAGTTCTACTTTTCAATTTTTTATAAGTTTGCTGTGTCTTTTGGGAAAATGGCACATGAAGGAAAAAACAGCATCAAGGCAAAGCTAGTGGCACTGTATTCAGTGTCTTCTTTTTAGATTAACCAGTTTGTTGTGACAAAATAATGAAAAGTTTATACTGAGATCAGAACATCTTGGCCTCCAGTCGTCTGAACACTGATGCACTAAAAGTCATGCGCGGGATTTACAAGATATGTGTGCTAAAAATATACGACACATAGTAAAATAGAATAAAGATGTGTTTGGTACAATAAACTCAACTGGATTGCAAGATTTCCACGTAGATCTATGTAATCAAAAACCTCCATTAAACCAAGCCCTATGTGGTCTCTACCATGGTTGTATAGAAATTTTTAAACTAGGCTACACTTTTTGTCATCTGAGGACCTTCCAGTAGAGCGTGATGCATCTGTCTGTAACAATTTTTTTTCACATACTCCTAAACCTTGCACACTGGTGTCATGAAGCCATCAATGAGGCAGAATACAGAGGTTTACTCAGGCTCTGTATAATCCATGGAGACAGAGATACGTGCCTAAGGAATCCACACAAGACAGCAGGCTGGCTCTGCCAGGCAGATAGTTTACCTAACCAAAAGGGAGGAAAAAAAAAGAAAAAGAAAAAAAAAAAAAGGAAGAAAAAAAAGTGTGATCTTCTGGTTCAGCTTTCTCTTGATATTCCTCTTATGAAGGAAAATGTTTTGACCATCTGGCTCCAGAAATCCTGAAAGAAGTACAAGCCTTAGCAAAACAAAGTGTGTTGCATGGGAGATGAAGGCTGTGTAAAAGAATATGTTTTGCTATAGCAACATTTTTGCACCTTTTTCTTGGGAGGAAGATGGAGTATTCATATTTTTTGAGTGTGCCACAGATTGGAAGGCATCAGGCTGCAGCATTCTGGTTTAAAACACTGTGAAGCAGATTCTGTTTCTTCTGTTCCACTATGTCTACTTCATGTGGAACTGCTAGAGAGAGAATAAACATGCCTCTAACACACTGATTTGACTACCTGCTTGGGCAGAAAAACATGCAGGTCACTGTCCAGATTGTGCTGGGATGCAGTTGAAACTAACTCTTTTGAATCTTGGTCAAGTGCTCCAGTGAATACATCTCCTACATGTCCAGTATTTTAAGTAGTTCTTCTTCCCTGCTGATAATATACGCTGAACCCAGAAGTTTTTAGACAACATTCATACTCCTTTTCCTAAGAACGCTCTTTGAATAATTTTCTGTGTGTTAGCCTCTCCTTTTCTCATAATTCCAATAGACCTTCTTTCTAGCATCAGTTCCAGATTGAATTCGATTTTCTCTACCACAGGTAAGCAAAAGTGAGACACTGTCAACAGAAGTGTTGTCTCCTGATGTGAATCTGTCCTTTAGATGGAGAAACAGCACCTCGTTTGTTTCCACTTGGACTGCCTCAAATATTGGAATGTGCTGCAAACATTGAACTGGATGTCTTTTAGGTGGGGCATCTCCAATGTCATCTGTTTTGCAAAAGGTTTCTGGAATGGATGAAGTTTCAGTGTGGTTGTGATTTGCTCTGTGTACCTGCCAGGACTCTAGAAAATAAAAATATGAATTATGCTAGAGGAAGGACAGGTATTTGTAACAACTTTTGGTAAAACTCATAGCAGAAGTATGTCTTTCATTAATGATGTTTTATTTTTCCTTGTTATAGCATTTTCTATAGGTTATATCTGGTATTTTTCAATTGAAAGAAAATAAAACCCAATCATGTTACTTCTCACAGATGTTTTCTTTTACCACATGCTGACAGTTTTGTTCTGCCTGTCTTCCCCACCTCTCTGTTGATCATTATGCTTTTTTTTGGCTCTTACCTTAGCTTTGTCCAATCCTGCAAGCACTCCTCCATCTGCTTGACATTAGGGTCCTCTTGAAGTAGAAATATAAATCCCAATGTGGCTAAAGCATTAAACTGGAAATATTTTTAGGATATAGGATGTATTTCTGCTTCACAAGCCTTCCCACAAAGTGGAGCCTCACTCTAACTTGAGTGCCTGCATGTGATTGAAAAATAAATTGTTTTTTAAATAACCTCAAAAGAAGAAAGAACTCTTGCCTGCTTCCTGATATAGGAACTGCTTTTCTCAGTTACCAAGCAGAATGCCTGATAAAAGTAGCTGGTTCTCACCATGTTGAATGGGAAAAGCAGGACATTTCACAAATTGGACTTGCTCTAAAAAAAGTTTTATGTAGATGCATTGGAAATGAGGAAGAGATTTTAAACATTAATGTTTATACAAACAGCAAGTAACTACTGGAAAACTTCAAAATGCTTTAAACAACAAAAAAAAATGTATATGGCTGTCAGAAAACACAAAGATTGGTTAAAAGAAATACATCTGTGTTTGCTGTTTCAAAACATTTAGGAAGATGTTGATTCCAGAGATTCATCAAGAATCTCCTTAACTTAATCACTACTCTTCAGTGCAAAACTAGCCCCACAGGGGGTGTGGATTACTATTTTCATTTGTCAACAGTTAAAACACTTGAATAGTGGGACCAATAGCAATTGTAGTATTCCCATATCTTGTAGTTAGCAAAATGCAGGACTTGTTGGAATACTGTTGTGCTAAATTTACATATTAACTGTAATAAAAAAAATCTAAAGACCACTTTGATTTCTACTGTAATTTCTCTACACCCCTTGTAGACTGGAAAATTGTCTAGCCAGAGAAAGGAGTTTTGTTCTTACGGAAGTTCACGGCTCAGTACTGAGCTTTTCTCAGTACTGTGAAATATAGGGTATCATTTTAATCACTAAAGCAAAATTCTGTCCTTTCTGCCAGGTGCACCCCTGCCCCTGAGCCTTTCTCCTCACAGTGTGCTGAAATTAAAAGATATTTGCCTGCTGCTAAAAACAAAACAAAACAAAACAAAAAACAAAACAAAACAAAAAACAAAACAAAACAAAACAAAACAGTTTTCTGCTGTGAGAAGTCATGAAGACCACTTAAATGCATATTAGTGGCTTCTACCTTTAAAATCAGAGTCCATTTACACTGGGATAAAAAGGGTGCTGCAGTTAAGATAGACCTCTGGGAAATATTTCAACTCCCTATAAATAAGCACTTTGTCACTTTGTGGCCTTTTAATACTCTTCAAGCCTTCTATGCAGTCTACCTCTGTGACACCTCTAAAGAGGGTAATAGAGAAAAATGGTCACTCTACAAATTAACTTCTTCTACACCAACTTTTATTTTATTTCCCTTCAGTCAAGAATAAACCTTCACTTGAAACTGTCAGATGTGATTATTGATCTGAGCCTGACAGCATAACTCTAGACAACAGTACAGGAATAACTAAAAAGTTGAATAATTCTTTTCCCTCGCTTTTAATTTAAATTTGATTTTAAATAAGGATAACAAAGACTGGAGAAAAATGTAGCCAGCTACTGAAGTTAAAGCATACTGTCAAAGCAGCATCATGTTGTTTATGGCTTAGAATTCCGGGAGCCCTGCAGGAACAGTAGTGGACATGTGGCTGTAGACCTCTCTCTATACCTAGAGGAGTTGCCATACTGTGCTGATTGAGCAAAGACAAAATTATAAAAGACACTAAATAGGAGCAAAGTTGGAGCACTGACAATCTTAAACAAGGTCTTGTAGAAGCATTTTTCACTTTTTCATTTTTCGTTTAGTAACCAAAATTTTATTGTCACTTTTTCAAATTCCAAAGCTTTCAATCCACTGATTTCTGAGGGCATCTGCCTGATTAGAATAAATGACGACTGCTGAGTAAAGATATAATGTAGATCTCACACTTCTAACCTGAGGCAGAGCTGGCTTTAGGCTTTGCAGAAATAGAGTCATAAAATCACAGAATAGTTTAGCTTGGAAAAAGACCTTATAGATCATTGAGTCCAACCATCAACCCAGCACTGCTAAGTCCACTGCAAAACTGATGAGTCTTTTAAATATCTCCAAGGATGGTGACTCCACCACTTCCCTGGGCAGCTTTTTCCATTACCTGATCATCTTTTCAGTGAATAGATTTTCCCTAACATGCAATCTAAACCTTTCTGGGGGGAGACTAGCAAAGACTCAGAAGTGACTGGAAGCGACCTGTAAAATATCTGTTGACTAGGGATGGAGAAACAAAAGTATCTGGTATGAGTTTTCTAGATCTGATTGCCCCTTCATGACTCCTTCCCCCTTGAAGGAGTCTTGCATTGGCAAGCAAAAGCAGCTGTACTTGCTTGATCCAGAAGTCCAACAATCTGTGTCTCATTTGTGACAATGACCAAAACTGGGAAAAACTGATTGGAACAGGATGAGCATAATACAACTCACTTATTTTTGGGTTTGCCATCAGACAAATGGCCAGAGCCTTGTGCTTTAGACCAGGCAGTGCAGCATCTCAGGATGTGTGTGTTCTGCCTTGGCATGAGCCATTTTTAGCCATAGCAGCAATTGTTTGATGGCCACGTGCCTGCTCTGATTTCACTCTGAGAGCACCCAGGACAGGGGTTGGCACTCCTACTGTGGGGTCACTGTGGGACAAACAGACCCCCTGGGACAATGGGGGCAGGGGAGGGAGCATTGTGTAGCTGGGAAGCAGAAAGAAGGAGGCAGGCTGTGACAGGAAAACTCCAGGACACCCGCATTGCTGTGCCCAACTGAGACCTAACGATGTTGATGGTTTGTCCTGACTCCCACCATTCATCCTGAGGAAGACTCCAGTCTGGATGTTGACACCCAGAAGGACATCAGAAGGGTGATCACAACACCAGAGAAAATGCATAGATACCAATAATTTTCCTGCATAACAATTTTAACGGCATTATTAACGAGGATAAATGATATAATTTTTGCAGTAGACTGTTAAAGTAGACTATTAAAATACTAGCTAGGCTAGTAAAAAATTCTTGATTCTACATACATGCCTATATCAAGATGCTTATTGCAAAAACACGCTCAGTTTCAGCAAATTTTCTCCCAGCATTCCAGAACTTGTGACTCATTGACCACCTGGGACAGAAGTAGTGACTTAGTACTTGATAATTTTGAGTTAATTTTCCTCTCCACAGAATTTTCTAGCTGACCTTTAACTCACAGAAACCTCCCGCATTCACACCATCTAAGGAAAAGGCATTGAGAAGGTGAGCTACAGGATGCATGGAAAATTGCCTCCATGTATTTGTATGAAGTTGCAATCAGCTCATTTTTATGATGCATCCTAAGGTGCCAAGCAGCAACCACTACCCTTCTTTGCTTGCCACCAGCTGACCTTTACTGTTCCTAGAGGCTTTTGGTTTCTATCACAATTAGCCCATATGGACTTCTTTTAGGACCTTGCTGCTTCCTCATGTCTGACACAGCCCTCTTATCTTCCCTTTCCATTCCTCCCTAGAGGATGCTGACGGGTTTGCTCCACAGACACTTGTGCCTCCTGCAGCTGGTCTATTATTAAGAAGCTGTCTTGCAAAAATGACTGGTACATCTGGGCTCCCTGTTGCTATTTTTAGCTGGGAGCTCAAGGCTTGAGATGTTATGGAAAATGACCTTCCCAAGGAAAACAGAATTTGTAGATTAGCATAGTAAAGTGGGAATAATTCCTGCTCTCAGGGAACCTCTTTGGATGACAGAAGCCTCAGGGTTTCTGGATACATTAACTACCAAACACAGGAAATCCTAAAACCTGTTAAACCTGTGTTTTAAAACCCGATAAAAACTTTCCATTTTCCAAGATGAAATGCTTAATTTATTCAGTCAATTACAGCGCAGTTTGGAGAAGCTTTAAATACCGAAGAGGTGCAAATTGTACAATGTATGTCTCACCAAAGCTGCATTCTTAAAACCAGCTTCTGGAAAGCAAAAGCAGGGACTAAAATTCAGATTGCTGAGCCAAATGCGCTAACCACAGAGCAGAGGAGGAGAGGAGAGTGGAAGTGGAGGAGAATGGCAGCCACCACTAACCTCAGAGTGGATAATCAGCCATTTAAGGCACTTAGGCAGTGCCTGTGACAGGATCCCTCTGGCAAAACACGTGGCCAAGTACCTGTCTAATGGATGCTACCCTGGATTATGCATGAATGGGTTTGGAGAGGCTTTGCCCTGAAATGACTCAGGCACTTCTAAGTTTGCTCATAAGCACAAACCCAAGAGTAATGTATTAAAAAAAAAAAAAAAAAAAAAAAGAAAAGAAAAAGTAACTTTGTAATGTGTTTGCAATGTTGGTCTTAGATGTCTCAATCCTGTCCCAGCAGTTATGCCGGTCTGCATGTAAACATCTTTTTCCAGCTTTCTAGAGTGATAGGGAAAAGGACAAAACATAACTTGTGCAATAAAGAGCACTAATTATGTATTTTTTATAGAATTGAATAAAGAGTCACTTTTTAAAGACAAAGCTTTCAGGGAAGTGCATTGTGCCAATTAGATTTAGTAGTACCATTAGAAAATAAAACTGTGTTATTCAATTATCAGTCACATTTGCAGACATTAGTTCCCCTGGAAACTTGTCAAAGCTTTTGAGTACAGCTGTCAGGGAAAAAAAACCCAGAAAAATAATACTTTAAAAACAATTTGCGATTGACCTTTAAATGTTATTTTCATCAATGAAACAAACAATTTGGAAAATTTCTCAAAATAATGTCTTATGCCTGAGTAAAATTATATCATATTCTTATTGTGTTTTACTTGATATATATATATACATATTTATACAAATACAAATTTAATTGATATGCCTACCTATGTACCTATATTATATGTATATACTACATTAGATAATTCTTTTACCTGCAGTAGGCTTCCAAAAATTCCTTTGGGACAAAAATGGGACACAAATGTTAGGTACAGGAGCATTCATGTCAGTTGCTTCAGGTCTAATAATGATCTTAGCAAGAGTGAAGACCAAATTTCTCCCCTAGATGTCTAGTAGTAGACAATCAGAGTTCAGTTTGTTTGTTTGTTTGTCTCTTTTGATGCACCAAATGCTGGCCACTGACAGGGTTTCCAACTTGAATTGAAACGTATTTAATATAGTTTTATACAAGATACATGTAATTTACAACTTTTTTTCTACTTCAGAAAGCAAAAGACTTTTTGCGGGTATTGACTGCTAATTAAAACTGGTTTCTACATTATTTTAATGTATGACATTACCGGAGAAAACATTCAACAAGAGTTGCTATTTTATAATGTAAGGAGTTTCAGTATTGTAAAGAAATCTGTTCTGTCCTTAAATGTGTTCTTCTTTTTCTACTTTTACTCAGGACTTCTCCTTTCCACACCTGTCTTGTTTCTGCTGCTGGTATGAGACAGAAGTTAACATAACTTTTCTAATTATAGCTTTACAGAAACAATAGGAATAAAGGTTTGGTGGTTAGTACTTTAGGGTAACAAAGGTTTCATGCTTAATACTTTAGGGTAATAACCTGAATTGCCTGGCAGAGACTTTATTCCACCTTAAGTTCAAAATGCAGCCATGACTGGCTAGTCAAACAAAGAGGAAAAAATGCTTATAACACTCTCAAACACAGAACAGTGATTGCATTTTTTATAGCATCATCATTTGCTATTGATTATTCCCTGGGAACATCAATCTAATAGACAGAATGGCAGCCTTCTAACTTCTGTGTGTGTGTGCCTTAGATATATTTAAAGACATGCTATAAGAGCAGCATGCTGTGGGGAACACTGCAATGAACACAGGTTCTTCAACTCCACTGATAAATGTGACAAAAAACATTTCACAATTTATGTTTCAAAAAAAATCTAGTAAAACGTAATAAAAGAAAAAGTAAGGATGATAAAAGCGTAGGCACATGATGTTACCAATTTAATGATGTTTCTTCTTTTTATTAGTAGCAATCCCACAGATGCCTGAGGAAGCACATTTGCCTTTGTGCAAATCCATTCTAGAAACTGTTCTGACATCCATCATTAAAACATTTTATGTGAGTAGTTTTTCTCAACGTATTATTAAACCATTCATTAACATGATAGATAAAAACTCCATTCCGCTGAGAATCTGCCACGGCATTACAGAAATGTACCAGAATGCTTGGCAACGATTAAGTATGCCGTGACAGGAAAACAATGGAACAATGTAACTTAACATTAGGCTTTTCCAACCGTGGAATATTTCTATTGTGCTATTTAGCATACATACCAAAGTCAATTTCCTCTTACAATAAATAAAGGAATAAATAAATTCCATTTGTACCAGAATTGAATCTAGGCAATGCAGCCTGCAATACGATTGCTAAAAAAAGACAAAAACAAAGATGGAAAACTCTTAGTTACAGCACTGACTCATTTTAAGTCCCTGATACAGCTCTTAAATGTGCCTGGGCAGTCTGAACTGTATCTCTGTAATTGAGCAAATAGAAAATGACTGTACTTAAACCACTTGAAACTCTAAACAGGGTTTAGAGAGCAATGTATCTAGGCATGAAGGAAGACATCACCAGCCTTTTCTTTCTTCAGTATTCTCCAGGGAAAATTATATTTTCAAAATTTGGCTTTATAGGTGATTTTTCTCACTATAACTGAAGTATTTAAGCACTTCACAGCCTTTATCATCTCTTGTATCCCTGTTATACGTTGGAAACAGATAAAACAGAATCACAGAATCAGACAATCACTGAAACTGGAAGGACCTCTGAAGACTGTCTAGTCCAAACCCTCTGCTCAAAACTGTTGCCTACAGCAAGTTACTCAGGGTCATGTCCAGATAGCCCCATGGATGGGCACTCCAAAACCTTTCTGGACTACCTGTTTCAGTGCTCATTAAGCTTCACAGTAAAAGGAGTGTTCTTCTCATGTTTAAGTAGAATGTCCTGTGTGTCAGTTTCTGCCCATTGCCTCTGGTCCTGTCACTGGGCACTACTGAGAAAAGTCTGGCTCCATTCCATCTACATCCTCTCTGAGCCCTCTCCTCTTCAGATTGAACAGTACCAGTTCTTTCACCCTTTCACCATGTGAGACATGGTCCAGTCCCTTACCATTTTTGTGGCTCTTCACTTGCCCCAGTACGCCAATACTGGGCAAGTATTCCTGTACTGGAGAGCCCATCACTCCACGCACAGCCTCACTAGTGCTGAGCAGAAGGAAACCATAATCTTCATCAACCTGATGGCAATGTTCTGCCTGACAGGCCCAGGGTGTCCAGGGAACAGTACAGAGTACTCTTAGAAATGACATAAGCTATACAACACCTTGGAAATGAACATGTTCCCACTTCCCCATAACCCCGTCCACTAATTCTAGTTCAAACACTGAAGTTATTAACCCTCAGTGGTTTGGGTGGGAAGGGACCTTTAAAGGTCATTTAGACCAACCCCCCTGCAATGAGGAAGGACTTCTTTAAGTAGATCCGGTTGCTGAGAGCCCTGTCCAACCTGGCCTTGCGTATTTCCAAGGATGGGGAATCTAGCACTTCCCTGCTCCACTGTTTAATCAACCTCATTGTAAAAAACATTTTCCTTATATCTAGACCAACCCTCTTTTAGTTTAAAATCATTACCCCTCATCCAATCACAACAGGCCTTACTAAAACGTTTTCCCCCATCTTTCTTACAGGCCCTTTAGGTACTGGAAGGTGCTCTAAGGCCTCCTTGGAGCCTTCTCTTTTCCAGGCTGAACAGACCCAGATCTTTCAGCCTGTCCTCATAGGAGAGAGGTTTCCATGTTATGTGCTTTGGCAAAAGACTGAGTTCTTCTGCAGCGTGTCCTTCACAGGGGATGGTGGTTGGAAGCATGATTACATGAACTGCACCAAAGCCTGAAGGAGAAGGGGTCCATAAAACTCAGAAGATTTCAAGGCACTGCAAAAGCAACACACTAAAGGTCATCTAAAATACTTTCTCTGATCTACAGAGGGAAGAAACACTGATTGGGATTTCTGACAGAACTGAAAATGCTGGCATCAGAGAGATTGCTATGCAGGATAGAATAGCATGAAGCCAGCAGGGAAGGACACATTACTTTGCAATGAATCTCCAGTTTCTGGAGGCTGAATGGGGCTCTACTTCAAAGTGCCATCGTGCAGCTTATAGCATGAAACAGAGAGAGCCCAACTCACCAGGGATTTCAGTGCACCTTGGAGGCTGACACGCTATATTTGAGGACTTTGGTGAGTAATGTAGGAGATTCAGATGAAAAGAGGGAGTGCAAGAATAATTACATATATGGATTTTTGGTATCGTCATCAACAGTGCGAATGAGGGGAACCTGGCTTAGGCACATACCACTGCTTCAGGGGTTATTCACATGGCTACAGAAGTATCTGGAATTGGAAAATTTCAACACAATACTAAGGCCAATTTACAGTAATGCAGTTAATTGTAGTTGGCAGAGCTGGGAGAGTCTGCAACACTCAAGGATATTACTGCAGTCAAACTGCATTTCTGTTCTCATGGCCAAACTACTCAAAGTCCTTGTTTGGCCCTCATGATTCTTTTATTTGAATCCTGTAAAATTGTTATGCTATTCATCTTCATAAGACTGAGCAGAGGGGCATGTGATTACCCTCCTTGCTGATAAGCTGAGGGACACAAAGGCCAGAAAACAATTTAAGCACCTGATTCTTAAAAGCTCCTTTTTATTCCACTGAGCATTTTAGTTTCCAACAGTCAAGCTACTTAGATGCTGGAAGTTTTGCTCTTGAACATGGACTGATACTTCTTTGACTGTGCTTGTGCACCTTACTAGAACAAGATTTGGAGACACATTTGAGAACCCTCTGTGGCCACCTGACCCTGTGCCACATTGCCAGCATGGTCCCTAACGCAGGCCTGCCCACACCTAAGCACAGCCTCTGAGACAGATGAATCACAGACCAGGAACCCCAGGCAGCACAGACAAAACTGCACCACATTTGTTTGACCCGCACTGTCCTTCAGTGCACTTGCAGGGGACGGTGCAATCAAACCCGTTTTTATACCCTGTCATGCCACATCATAATGCAGGCAACACGTGGCTTCTGTTCCAGCAATAACCAGCTGCCTTACAGCACTCTCAGCACCTTGGACACTACGAACTAAAAGGTAGGCAGAAACCTGGTATTTCCATCCTGGAGTCACAGAAACACCCCACGAAGGAGACTTAAGGCTAGTTGCTATGTCATGGATGCATAGAGATCAAGCCAGCCAGGCCAGGTCTACAAAGTTCAGGGCCACAGAAGACTCTCTAGCCCTGTTTAATGTGTTGGTAGAGACACAGTTGCAGGTGAACAATTGTCTCCAAATATAACATGGATCCTTAGGTTAAGTGTGCTCCAGACAGTATAGCCAAGAGACATGTCCCAGCAGGACACATTATCCACTGGGATAATGATCTGTTCATTGCTGAGAATATTCTCATAGAAAACCACTGATGTGGATTTGAATCTTCCACATATTTCTTCAGAGGAAATGGCATCTTTGATTTCTGTTTCCTAGCAAGAGCTTCCACTCGAGTGAATACATCAAACTGCATACATCAAACTTCAGAGCCATGACATTAGGCATTATGGCACACAACTGATTCTCTCCAAATTATTATTTTTAAGTGACTTGCTTAGGGTCACCTCTGATACCAAGGTGCAGAGAACCAGACTTGTAAGCACATATGCCATCCACACAGCTGTTCTGCTTCCAGACAGGAAGTTTGGCTCTTGTTTGGCCTGACAAGCCATGGTTTTACAGTCACTGTTAGAAATGTACCTGTTACAGGCATGTCTGCTCAGTCTTTTGCAGGCTCAGATGGAGGAACACACAACGGCCGCCGAGGCTGGGAGTCCATAGGACACACATTGGTGAATACTAATTAGAGCTTCTCCTTTGCAGCCACAACCCACATATTTGGAAAACAGCTTTGTCATACCAGCTTAAGCACCTGGTTTTCAGACATGGCTGACAGATGCTTAGGTATTACATCTCAGGTAATTGCTTTTCAGGTCCTTTCCTTGGAAAGCCTGCTACCAAAACCCTCACGCATCTTTGATGCACTTGAGGATTTTCTCTGACTTAGAACAGAACAGTTGCATTTAAATTGATTTAAATATTTAATATCCATCTTTCTCAGAGTGAATAGCAATGCTCTCTAGAACTTTCTTACTTATGTACCGGCAGGAGTGCTTTTTCAGTCTTCCCTGTTGCTGTCAGCTAAATGTGAGAAATGTGGCTTATTGCTAGCAACTGTGGGAACTTTTCCTTCTGATTTGTGAAGTTTCAAACACAATTCTTTGGTGTATACTGCTCTGCCTGACCTCCTCTTTCTTCTAAATAACATTGAAACTACTATCACTTACTTTGTCTCCCCTCCCTATTGTTCCTTTCTTCACAAGCTCATTTTCCCCCTGACAATTCAATTTTCTGAGATTCTGTGGTGTAATTTTAATCTTTTCTATGGTTTTCTAGGATTTTTTTCAAAGGCCATAAGGTCTTTTCTGACAGATCCTTCCTGCTGCTGTTTCCTGTTCTTCAGGCTTAATGTAGATTGTGTAAATTTGTAGCAATTTAGTCAAAATGAATGAAAATTTGTGCTAAATTACCAGAGCTCAAGGGCCTGCACTTCCTCTTTATTTGGGTAATTGAGAGAGCCTAAAGAAGTACCATAAATACCTCAGAGTTGCTCACCACGCAGAAGTATTTTAATCTTCAGGCTCAAATCTATTCACAAAATGTCTTTTGCATTTTCTCTCTGCTTTTATCCAGCAGCCTCAAAGCATTTTGCAAAAAAAAAAAAAAAA
>VXAC01005196.1:0-46217 GCA_013399225.1 Rhipidura dahli | reverse complement strand
AAAAAAAAAAAAACACAAAAAAAAAAAAAAAAAAAAAAAAAAAAAAAAAAAAAAAAAACCCACCACATACTAGTTTTGTGTCAGGGTGTTTGAAGAGACAAATAAAGAGACAAGTGCATGCAGTAAAGCAGATTTACCTGCAGTGCAGGGATGAAAACTGAAGTAGCTCTCTGAGAGACTCCCGCTGAATGTCGCAGTCACCCTGCTCAGAGAAACACAGTGCCCTGTGCAGGTCGTGATTCCTGCAGTGAAGGGTACCACGTGTCCTTCCCCAGCTGTGGGGAGTGACATGCCAGCCACCCGGCCCAAAGGCTGCCCGGTGTCTCTGAGCAGTAAATCTGCCTGAACTGTGGCACACCACGGACACAACTGGCAAGGCACATTTCCTCCCTGGCATACATCAGCCATCTCCTACTATTCTGAGAACTAAGTACGACTCCACTGTGTTGTTTATGCAGCTGGAGACAGAGTTTTTATACTTTATGCTTTCTCTCTGACCAATATAAGATTTGCTGGGACTCAAAATTACTTTCTAGGAACCATTTAATAAAATCAAAGCAGTCAGGAATAACAGCTGTGAGTCTCAGTTGCCACTAGCTGTACTATCAGTATATGAAAATCAGATACAAAAGATAGGTCTGGGATTTTCTTTTTCTCCTTTTTAATCTGCAATGTATTCAGACCTCTGATGAATTGTTAACTTTGATATCAGCTGTTTCCCCAGCTGTTTCTACTTAGAAAAATCTTATAAAATCTGGATTGTGCCTCCAATGGCATCCCACTAAGAAGCTGCAATACCACAGCAGTGAAGAAAATGCAAAACACTCAGTGAACCACTGAATCTCTTCGACCAATTCTAACACTTTAACAAAAAGACAGGAAGCTTTACTCAGTGGCAGACTGAAAAAACCTATCTCACTAGCTAAGATCGGCCTCCTCCTTTTTCTCACCCAATCACCATCCTCCATTTCTTTTTGTTGGGAAAAAAGAACTGGTAAATTTAATTAAAAGAGCTGCTAAAGCAGAAAAGAATACTGTAGTCATATGATCTTCTGAGTTCTCTCCAACATCATCTTAGGTAATGGCTTATCACGTAACATTTGCTTTATTTTCTCTTCAGCAGTAAGATATTTCCAAACTTGTGCATCCCATCTGTATCTATTTTCACAATGACTGAACAAATGCAATTAGTCTGCAGTCAGCCATGTAATGGTCTCCTACTACTACCACTAGGTATTTTTAGTCCATGGATTCTCTTATTTCTCAGCTATGCCTTCTTTCTTTCCCTAGCTTACATTTATTATCAGAATTGCTTTTCTCCCTTCACTGCCATTCTGTGTTACTGAAAGAATCCCATATACTTTATCTTTTCATATTTCTCTCATGGTCACCTCACATACAGATGTTTGCAAAAGGAGGAAATTTTTCATTTAAAATATTGCAAAATTTGCCATTTATTTCTTCTCAAATTCTGTATTTTGTTTTATTTCCTAGATCTGAACAGTCTGTCTTCTACCCAGACTCCCTTCCACTGTTCACTATGCTTTCACAAAGGTATGTGAACCACTGGAGAAGAGAAAATCTCCATGTCAGCCTGTTAAGAAAGGAGTTCAGCTTCCTTCTCCCAGAACAGACTTCCAGTGGTCCACCCACCTCGCAGCAGAACGCAACACTGATCTTTTTGAAGTCCAGATTGCATTTCTCTTACGTGCTGAACAGAGCAGGGATGAACATGACTTTGCCTGTGCTCTTTGCCTATGAGGTGCAAACACAGCAGCCTTTCTGACTTAGCTTCAATCTGTTAAAAACAAAGACATGTCACTAACTCTTCTTTCACCTGTCAGAGTGCTAAACATGACACGCCTTAAATTCTCTGAATTTGTCAGCTGTCTCCTTCACCAAGCTAAATGTCATACTTCTCTGACTCTATGAATGATCCTGCTTTCCTTAAAGCTGCGTGGTGAACAGGCCCTTCTGTCTTTCAGTGTATTTAATTTCTGATTTTTTCGTCCAATTTTGTGCTGTATATGGACTTTCCTGTTTGTTTGAGGTGTTGGTATTTGACTTCTTTTTTTGTTGTCATTGTTTTTATGAGCCAGATAAGTTTTCTTATTTCCAGCTTCTTCTTCAAAGTTCTTCTCCGAAAAATGTTGAATCCTCAGTTGTCTCTCAACAGCAGTGAAATACCTGTATCAGGTTTGCCTCCAATGCAGCCAATACACATGCAGAAAGCCTTCTTCACAGCAGAAAAATACACTCATTTAATTTAAAGCAGGTTTTGAACCAATTTTGTTTAACAAATGTAAGTTCTTGTGTAGACCTTCTAACTTGCTATGGCTTATGCAAGTTTTTCATTGTCCTGAATTAAAGAGAAGAGAAATCAGTTTCAGCTTAATTAGGAATGTCTCTCATATTTATATAAACTGCATACCTAAACAGACTGCTGCAACTTGGAGAAAAGGCTTTAAAATATACACAGCAAGATAAGAAAAAAGTATATACAGTCCCCTAGAGCATTCTTCCCACTACACTCTGAGTTCCCCATCCTTTCCATGCTTCTGATTGCAAGCTCAGTTTTTCAGTTGGTTCATAAAACAGAAACTTGCATAAATTTCACTGCAGCTTCTGGGAACCTCAATGATCTCAAGAAATGTTCTTGTGGTTACACTTCCTGTTCACCAGCTCCTGTTTCCTATTTTACCCTTCTTTTTCCACACTTTCTCTGTGAATTGTACTGGCTCTAAAACAATTTTGAACATTTGGACTAGAGCATCTCCCTTCAAAAATTTAACCAAGTTTCTAGGAATATCTTCAGAATATATCCCTCCCACCATCCCCCCAACACATTCCTACCATTTAATAGAGAAAAAAACATTAAAAAGAAGTATTCTAACAGTGAATAGAAAATGAAATTAATTTCTACTTCTAGATTTGGCTAAGTTACATTCAGAGGCAGGATATACTGAAGAAGTTACAGAAATACAAGCAGCCTGAATCTTTCATTACCTTAGAGAATAGCCGAGCTTAGCAGTAGTGATTTCATCTCTAAGTCCAAAATCTTCAGCTGAAAATACTTTCCTTGCTCTCTTTTCAACAGGCTCAGAAACCTTTTCTTCCTCCATCCCACTTTTCTTTCCAGCAAAATAAATTATTCTGGTTTTTCAGTCAGCCTATTTCCACTGAGCATTTCAGTTTGCACCCTCAGCTCAGGTTCATGTGTGTGAACCACTTAAGCAGAGGCAATAGGATGTTGCTATTTTCTTTTTTTCCCCTTACACATAGGCCTATTTGCTATTACATTTCCTTCCCTTTGATATCAGATTAGTGAGGCTGCATTAATTATTCATTTCCCCAGGCGACAAACACTCTGTGTTCAATAGTCGATTGACCTGGTTCTTTAAGCTCAATAGAGATGTTAGTTTTAGCTATACCAGGGAGGACAAAGGAGAAAAGATACCTCAGCAAGAGTTCAAATATTTATGACAGGCCATTTTCCTACTGCTGCTCACAGTGCTGCATGCCTTTCACTTTATGAAACTCGACATTTAAAAAAATCTCTTCATTTAGTATTAGGAAATACTTTGACACCGAAATTGGCAGAATTCTTAGGTTAAATATTCTCCTCCACTATTCTGCTGCTTTCCTGATTAGCTCGAATCACCAGACAATGATTTTTTTTGACTTAAATCCTATCTGACAAGCTCCAAAATGAAAAAAAAAAGAATGTACAGGATGCTGGGTATTGCAAGAATATTCCACTAAGCTGGTTCTAAGGTCAGCTGTGCCAATGGGATTAAGTCATTAGCTATTTACCTTGAAATCAGCCTTAATTGAAGCCTAAACTAAAAGGCAAAAAAATGTTTGCTTACAGAATTTAAAATAGGTGCTTGCAGAATTTTCTGAAGTCTAAGTGCCAAAAAGAAACAGAAAATACATGCAGATCTTTAATCATTATTTATATTTGCTCTAAAGTTTCTTCTTACCCATTATGAGGCAGCAGAGACTGCAGAAATTCACATCCTCTTAACAGAGGATTCAGTCTTGAAAAACCTGAAAATATCCTCAGGGTGAGGTCATGGAA
Organism: Rhipidura dahli; assembly: GCA_013399225.1. Classification (NCBI taxonomy): domain Eukaryota; kingdom Metazoa; phylum Chordata; class Aves; order Passeriformes; family Rhipiduridae; genus Rhipidura; species Rhipidura dahli. The sequence goes on along the minus strand of VXAC01005196.1, from coordinate 42,136 downwards.
GGGGATCTTGCTCAGGAGAGAATGTTACCTTTTGTAATACATTCTTTTAAACACATTTAAAGGATGTATTTAAAATCAAATTTCTATTCTATCACATGAAAAAGAGAGATTTACTCAAACCCTTTGTGTTTGATTAGTCAAGGAAAGCCAAAACCCTGGAAAGCTCAGACCCTTGTGCCCAACCAGCCTGTCAGAGTCCCATTAGAGGGACCCTTCACTGAGCAATTCACTGCATCAGACTGACTTGTTTGGGGTCACACACCAAACAGAGAAACTCGTCCTGGGTCTCTACACCTTTACCCACTGCCAGTGACTGCCAGCACCCTTGAAGGACTCACATTAGCAGTTTACAGAGTAAGACTATTAATTAGTGAAATTGTGAGACTGCAAATATATATTCAAAGTAATACTAATTCAAAGCAATATGCTAACAAGCTCTAATCCCTGGTAAAAGCTGGCTCGAGATGATCACTCAGCATGCAGAGAACACAGTCCTTTACCCAAAAGGCATCTCTGCAGGGGAGAAGACAGGCTCAGCCCCTGAACTGCTCCCACCTGGAGTCTTACCCCACTTCCCTCTCTTAGCTCTCTTAGCTTACTTTTACACTATTTCTTTAGATTTAGGTGGAGCTTGGGTGCCTTTAGTCACACATCTTAGTGAGTGGTGGTTGTATCTTGGGGCTGGATATCTCAGGATAGTACCTGAGATAACCTTGGGATGGGGACAGGGGTCAGTCCAAGACTCAGCCACTGTTGCTGATGTAACAGCAGGACAGCTTCCTTTATCTCCCGTGCTTTCACTGCTGTGGGGTTTATCAGCTGGAAAGCACCACGGAGTTCTCTCCTCTGCAAGGGTTTGACAGGGCCTGGCGGTGTTGGCTCCACTCTGCTCCATCAGCCATTCAGTCCCCCTTGGACTGTATTGTGTGGGGGAGGTCGGACATGCTGCCTGCATTCCATATGGGAGTAGCTACTGAACTTCTCCCTGGGATTTCCATACCATTGTCTTTTTAACCCCAGTGATCTTCCAACATCTTCCCACAAAATTTTTAATTTTCACTTCTGAAATGAAAAGGGATCCTTCATTTTGGATCTTTTCCTTGAGTATTAATTTCCCATGCCCCTTTGAAAATGCTGCTTTCTTTCTGGCAAACCAGACATTGTCATCGTATTGGCTTGAGTATTTAGCAAACTCTTAATGAGTTTATCACCAGCTGATGCACTTCTCTTCCTTCCTGATCAAAACTGAAAATACTTCTGCAAGTCAGTGTGTATTATCACTTTAATCAGAAAGTTTTATTTCACCTAAGACTATGCTCATGTTTTATACAAACATAACAATGGACTATGCCACATCAGCCTATCAGATCCATTCCCTGGACATGACGCAACAGAGCTCTACCCCACAGGGTAAGTCAGGTGTGGGATATCCACAGCTGAGAGTTACATTCGTAGCACAGGGCTTGATTTGCTCCAGGTCCATGGTGCAGCTAATTGTGGGCAGTGCAGCATGCAGGCTCTCACACAGCACTTGTGAGACACTGCCACAGCACTCCACTCCAAAGCCACTGCAGGAATAGATGAAGCCTTCCCAGGCATAGGTTACCTTTACTGGATTCTCAACATTTGCAGAGCTGAAGGGACAGCAAAAATGCCCATGTGGGACAAGGAGTATGAGCAACAGGCCATAAAAACCATTCCAAGAGACAGAGTGGAAGCATTTGGGGATAGCATGAGATTTTTTTGTTTGGTATTTTTAATATTGGGGTTTTTTCTTCATTACTGACTTGGGAGTCAGGAGATAAGATAAATGCCCATGAGACTAAAAAGCTATATTGTTATCATATATATTTCATTTGCTGAGGGTGAGTTTGATGCAGCAGAGCTTTATTCCAGGATTGTCTCCAAAGGTCCAAGAAGGTTATATAAACAGCAGCAGGCAAACCAACATTTATTTATACATGTATTTAACTGACATATGGGGCTGAGAAGAGCAAAGAAACAGGACTTTTTTTCCTGAACAACCTGTTGGTGGAGAGATTTTCATCAGGTATTTGGAGTTAGTAGCAACATGGAGGACTGGCTAATCTGTAAAGACATATGAAAGAGGACCACATGGTGCTATTTTCATTGTTGCATTGGAAAAACGTAGCCACAGAGCACAGAAAGGAGAGGCCAGAGGCAACAACAATCATTACAAAAGCAGAGGCATGCCTAACAGACTGTTTGGAAGGATGCACTTTTAACCTGTGATTGAAGTTAAACAGGAATTAAGTGATGGACAGGGGATGGTGCCATAAGTATGACTTATGGCTGCTGCTAATGACAGCAAAAGTGCAGTTCAGTTTCAGTGCAAAGCACTGTCTTTTAGGATTATAAACTCTCCAACTGTTGTGTCAGACACAGGTTTGGAAGCAAAGGTAAGTTTGTGCCATGGAAGAGGGCAAGCATGATGATAAGGAGTTGATGAAAAGGGCAGGGAAGAAGCTCTAACTCTTGGACAGAAGGATGAGGTAGTTTGGGGAGCCAGAACTTCCCCAGGTAATCTGTGTAAACTTGAGGCTGTTTCAGGATGACCCTAAGAGGCAATATTTCTAGCAGACTTGCCGTTCAGGGGGAACCTGGAATACTGTAACAGCCAAGAATTTAAAATCAGTAGAGTTAGAAAGAAATGGCCCATAAAAAAATAATAAATGAGGTTGCTGCAAAGAGGATTATGGGTTCCTTTAGTCCTTTAGGACAGGTATTGACAAAAGAATGTGATGAATTCAGAATGATCCATTCAGCCCACCTCTTACCCTTGTAGAGTGTCCATAAATGATGGTAGTGACCCTCAGTGTGCTTGTTGATATAAATTTTCCTTGACCTGGCAGTATCAGTCATTCTGCCCCATGGCCTTGTAGCATGGCTTGCAAATTGTAACACCAAATTGGTAGTTCAGCTATTACCAGACCAATACCATTATTTTAATTTTGCTGGGATTTAAGATCCAGGCACAGTATTTCTTCAAGAAAGCAATGTCAGTATGTTGCCTGGTGGCTCGTGCTGCCTCTGGTAATTCATCAAAATGCAGTACAGGCAGTGAAATGGGAAGTGGAAAGCCTCTGGCAGCTTACTGGTTTTAGCTGGAAAAGGAGGGAAGAAGGAATAGTAGTACAATAAAATGTGGTGACAGCAACTGACAGAGGATATGGACAAGGTGAGGTACTCAGTGTTCTTTTTGCCTCAGTTTTTACTGTCATGTTCTTCTCTCAGGTATGACAGGAACCTAAAAATTGGCAGTGCAACTGAAGCATTACTGATGGTAAAGGGTAACTAGCAGAGCTAGGGATCACTTAAGCCAGCATATGAGACTGGATGGGGTGCATTCAGTAGTCCTGGAACAGCTGTCTGCTGTCACTGCAAGTTATCACTTTTGAAAGGGCATGGCGATCACAAATAGGTGTCTGAAGACAGAAGGAAGCAAATTTCATGTCCCTTTTCAAGAGGAGCAAGAAGGAAGATCTGGAGAAATACAGGCCACACAGCCCTGTATGGAGAAGTCGGGGAACAAATTTTCCTGGAAGCCATTTAGGGCTGTAGGGTTGGCTGTTCCAGGTGCTGAAGAGCTGCCATTAACACAGGGTCATCATAGGCCAGCACCTTTCAGTACCTGACAGGGTGACCATCTTTGGCCCAAGCAGCCACTCCTAAGACAAGTGAAGCTGGGACCCAGCTTCCCACAGTCAGCACTGTGGTGGGATAACCTGGGCCAACAGCCAAGCACCCACACACCCACTCACCTCCCTTTCTCCCACCTACTGCAGGGCACAGAGTGGGAAACAGAGACAGTCTTGATGCTGTGCAAGCACTGCTCAGCAACAGCCCAAACACTGTTATGTTAACACTGCTTTGGTCACAAATCCAAAACACAGGACAATAAGGGCAGCTATGATGAGAATTAACTCCATTCCAGGCAGACACAGCACAGGCATGAAAAATATTTTAATGATATTTTGATAAATTCTTAATACAGGATAATTGGTGAACATAAAACTAGATTTCTGCAGAAAGTACAAAAAATTGTAATACTAATGGAAAAAAAAAAAGAAAAAGAATAATTTAAACTGTGTAATCTGGACAGGCAGGAAAAAATGAAAACTGCTAAACAAACTGAATCTTTGTGCAAAGAAAAAATAAAATATAGATACATACTTTAAAAACATCTTATAAACTTTACCTCTCAGCTGGCAAGTACTTTGAAAATATACTCATTAAAATTGACATAATTCTGGGACACAACTGAAAAGCAAAACAGCCTTCCACCATTGTACAAATGCTGCAGCTTCCTAAGGAGAGGTCATAAAACTTCCCAACCTTAAAGAATGCTGATGCTTTGCATTCTTTTCATGTAAGAAGAAAGAGGACTGGAGAGATAACAGGAGAAAAAATGTGTTAGCCTCATACCCTTGAGCTGTGATGAAATACCAGTCTACTTACATTTAATTATGCTCAGTTTATAACAAAGCATTCAGGAGAAGACATCAATAAGAATGTTGACACACTGGGACTCCTTCTAATAAGAATGAAGAATTATAGTTGGAAATCTGGCATCTAGAATTCAACTGAAAAGGAATTTTGCTGTTTAGCAATTAGTTCTCTCTGAAACATAAAGCAGTGTTTCTAAAGGAGAATTATTGGATAGATTTGCAATTGAGGTATGTGGTCAGATCAGTTCAAAAATTAAAAAATGACACTACCCTAGAAAAAGACACATTTGGATTAAATATACACCACGATACAAAATTTCTGGTTGCATATTACTTAACGTTCTCTTGAAGGAACATAAATAAATAATGCAGAGTGTAAAGACCAGGACTCTGCAATTGACATGTTCATGGCAAAGTTAACAGAAGCCTTAGGTCTGAAATTAAGGCACTAAGGCTCTTCCAGGAGAAGACGTCTTTTAGAACAGGGCTGGCTGTATCAGAAGGATAAAGCAGAGCCAGGCAAAGCGTATCTCAGGTATTGGTGCCGTGGGGAGCTGAGTGTCACCTTCACTCCTGCCTTAGGAGTGGCTGCTTGTCTCTAAGCTAAAAGACATCACCCTGTCAGGTACTGAAAGGTGCTGGCCTATGATGACCCTGTGTTAATGGCAGCTCTTCAGCACCTGTAGCAGTCAAACCTACAGTCTTAAGAAGTTATTTCCTAGAAGCTAGGGACAACTTACTTGTGTACATAAAAAACTCACTCTGAAGCCAACAAAGTTTCGGTGAAAGATTAGAAAGACCCTGAAGATACTGAAATCAATGAAGTTTGATGTTACTTACCATGGTATCTGACTTTAAATATGAAATATGGACAGTAAGCAACCATCAGTTCTGTACTGAGTGCTTACTGCAAGGCTTATAGTTAGCCAGGTTCTCAGTTTCCATCACAACCACAAAACCCTACATTCTGACATTAACTGTTTACAGAAATAAAATGTAGAAAAACCCCCACCAAATCCAATGTGTTTGTAAACACTAAGAAGTTAAATTAGCTTGACTTCTTTCATTTTCATTTTTGAATCAACATTAAGTTCTCTCCTTTCCTGAAAAAGCACAGCTTGCACAGGTCCAAATCTGTAAGACAGAATGGGATGGGAAAGAAAGGAAGAGAGGAGAGGGTAAGACCCACTTTCCGAGTACAACACTGAATTCTTTGAGCCTCATTTGGTACGAACACCAGTAACTCCCAGGTGCAATCACAGCCTCCATTCGCACTGATCCTGAGGCTGCAATGGAAGTCCAAAACTGCAAGAGGCTCTGTACATTTATCTCAAGTGGAGGGAAGCCTTGTCATCTACAAAGCTTGAAGAACAACCCCTCTCTAACTGGGCACCACTAATGTGCCCACTGTCCACCACGAAAATATAGACTTTTTTTTAGTTTCTTTAGTAAGTCCCAGACTAATGAGACAATGGAGAGAGCACTGTGCCCCAAGGCAGTTCACTGTTTTCATCTCTGCTACTAGTTCTGCTTTGGCAATTTAATTTTCTGCACTTTTGTTTCTCCATTCTAAGGCAGTGGATAATGAAAATTACAGCCTCTGTGCAGAACATTGACCTCTTTGGATAAAAAAACCTCCAAATGATGGAATTTACTTCATGTGTTGACATATCCCTCCCTACTCTCCTTCTTTTTACCTCTTCCCCTCTCTCTTTCTCCTTCCCTCTGCCTCCTCCCCCCTTTCTACCATTGAATGAATAAATTGCTTTATTAATCTTCCATATCAAAATACTTCTGTAGTAGTATCACCATGAATAGTGTTTTAAAGCAGACCTGCAGAGCACTGCATTAGGGGAAGAATGAACAGTGATATTTTGCAAGGCAAAGCCTCTGGAAACTCACAGACGTTTATTCTCTTTATATTCCTTTTAGTATACAGTGGTAAAGGCATTTATATATAATTTTATTTTACTTTAATGAAAATTAATAAATTTTAGCTTAATGTGAGGATGTATTGTGATAGCAGTTTCCATTTGGGTTTTCCTTAAAGGCAGAATTCTCATGTGAACTCAGTATAAATTTTTACTTCAGCTGTATGGCAAACAGCAACCTGTTCTTGACAGAAAAGAAACCCACAACAAATTATGTCACTCTAGCATGCACCATGTCTAAAACTTAACAGCTAAAATAACACTGTAGAGTGGGGAGGAACAAATGTAAAAAGCAGTCATTGCAGCTAAGATAGATACTAAGAATAACAGAAATTGTTCTGTATGCCTTTGTGAAAAAGGCATACAGAACAATTTCTTAATTTGCTACAAGCTTCCTGAATTTGATTCATATCTCAGCAGAAATCCATCATACTGAGAAATTGCTTTTCATGCTGATTTAATATTTGATAACAGCTCAGAAGTCTGAACTTTATGACAATATAATATAAGAGTGGCAATGTAACATTGCAACATTTCTTTCTGAAAACATCATCATTCTACCTTTCTCATGAGATAGACCTGTAGTATACTTTTAATCTGAAATATTTCCAAGGAAATCTAATAAAACACTAAGAAAAAAAGAGCATTTGAGTCTTATAATTACATTGTGATCCAATTCAGGAACTTTTAACACTCAACAAATTTATGTTTGCCCCAGTGGGAACTTACCCTAATTCTAAAGAAAGGAAAAAAGAATTATAATAGGTTTTCCGGGAAAACTGAATTAGTAAATCAAGCAAGCAAATAAATTTGAATTCCTTGTCAGAGTAACAGTACAGTTAGAGTAAAAACATGGAATTAATCAGATCGTCAAGATACAGAGAAACCAGCAAACACTGCAACACATGTGAGTTTAATGAGTCAATGCAACGACAATCAGTAAGGGAAAGGTGGAAAATCGTTATTAAAGCACATTACTCCTTGCCCCAAATTTATTTGGTTGTTTTCTTACACAAACTATTTTCCCATGTCTGCACATTATGACAAAATCACCTTTTTGGGTGGCAACCCACGCAGTCTCTGAAGCTTTCCTAACAAACCATAGTCCTAAACCCAGCACCATTTCCTCAATCTGGTATGGAAGTGGACAGAACTGAAACATTATTTGACTCTTACTAAAAGTTTTATGTATTTCCACATAAGTAAAAAAGCAAGGAATTTTCCCATCTGGCTGTATCAGACTAAGCCCATTCTTACAAGCAGTGGGTAGCAACTTATACAAACGAAGATCTGCAAACTCAAGAAGTCAAAGCGAAGGATCAAATTCCTAAGTAAACCCTTTCGTTTGTTTTATCATTTCTCAGAAATTATGGCACCCTAAAAATGTCACAAAGGATTAGAACTATGTGGATAACTGATATTTTTATTAACTTGCGGGGAAAAAAACCCAGAAAAATTAGAAGATAAAAATAGAAAAATAATTTCATTTCCCCATGGTTTTTAATCTTTGAAAACAGCAAAATCTTACATGTGTTGTTGAAATAAAACAATGAAAATTTCCAAACAACTACCTGCTTTCAGGTAAAACTATTTTGGATGCATTATCAAAATCAGCTGGTAGCTTTCATTGACTTGATGCTTGTCTATAAATTTGGCAAAACCCTGTTCTCTAAAAGAGTTTTGCCTACACTGTAGCTAAATACAGAGCAGATTATTGTACTTTCCAGGATTTACAGCCTGGGATTTACATATGTGTGCTGGAAATGACAGCAGAAGTCGTGTGGCAAAGCAGTTAGCTGCCTTTTAAATGCTGGATGACCCTAGGTTGCACTATTATAATCTCCCGTTGACTTGAACCCAAAAATTGCTTTTCTATGTGTATCAGGATTTTCAGAAAGAACACAAAATCTTGCTGCAGGCCCCAAGTGAAAGCACCATAACTACAGCCATCTGTTTAGTACTGGTGAGCATTTTCAAAATTGACATAAATGGTGTTCTAATCATAGTTCAGCAGACTGTTTATTTTTAAAAAAGACTGCTTACTGAACATACTTTGGGCTATAAAGCACAAAAAAATAAGAACCTGGTATTACTGTCAGAAGTGCTGTGAAGGCCTAACTGCCACTGAAAATAGCTGTTACATGCATGCTTTTGCATACTTTCCTAACTATTCTCTTCAGGTTGTTTATTTTTAACTTAGCCTTTGGGATTTGTAAAGGGCTCTTTTCCTAATTTTTGGCTGGCTTTTTTTTTTAATGTGGGAGTTGGGTTTTTGCCTGCATCATCGCCACAAAAGATGTAACTTCTTTCTACTTTGTATTTTAGTTAAAACTAGTAGCAGCTGGAGAGTTCTCTTTCTTGGTTGTGCTGGATAATGTCACAAAGACTTTACATGTCTATTACCAGCTTTTACCCATGAACTGAAGAGGTATGTGGTGGATTCCTCTGCAAAAACACTCATATTCTAAAACATCCAGCAGTCTTCAAAACATGTTAAAACATGAAATATCCTAAACAAAATTATTTATTTACTCTTCCCTCTGTGTGCTGCATTTCAGTGCCCTGCCATGCTGTCATTCACTTCTTTTCCAGTAGGGACTTGCCTTTTTTACAGTCTCCGGGGAAAGTGTGTCAGCACCAGGCGTGGCTGAATTGGCAAAGGAAGTGACTCCACAGCCAACTTTTTGTAAAAACTCTGCCTGTTTTCTGATGAAGTTTCCCACTGTTGCTGCCATTTGTGCGTGCTGGTACAAACAGCTGGCCTGCTGGAAATGACTAAGTGACTGAAAAATCCTGGCATTTTACTGACTGTCATTAAGAATGCCTCTGTATTTCTTGTACATTGGCATAATTGAGCAGGACATTGTTTAGCCTGGGGGAAAGGAGGCTTAGGGCAGACCTTACTGCTCCCCACAAGTAGCTGGGAAAGGAGGCTGTAGCCAGGAGTGCCAATCTCTTCTCCCAGGTAAAAAGTAACAGGATGAGAGGAAATGTCCTCAAGTTGTGCCAGGAGGGGTTTGCATTGGATGTTAGGAAAAATGTCTTCATGGAAAGGGTTGTAAAGGATTGGAACAGATTTCCCAGAGCAAACTATGTTCACCACTAAACCATGTCCTCAAGTGCCATATCCACACATTTTTTAACACTTCCATGGGCACTGCTAAGTTGATGGCTGGACTTGATGATTTTAAGGGTCTTTTACAACCTTAAGGATTCTCTGATGCTGTGATTGCAACTAATATTAGGGCACTGCTACTAGCTGGAAAAATGCATGTTGCTGTACACCTGCCCAAGAAACCATCACTCTGTTTCACAAAATTGAAGTCCCACTTACAAACTTTACAGCATGTCCTCATTTAAATGTTCAGTTTTACAAATCTCAATCTATTTACTTACATATTTATTTAAATGTTGGACTTTTGTCTCCCTTCTGTTTTTCTTGCAACAATTTAGAAACACTATCTGAAAATGAGATTCTATCCTATGGTATCATACTGGTATCACACTTGTATAATTCTTCTGCAAGCATAGAAACTTAGCATTGGCACAGGCCTCTGTCTCTTGAGGAAAACAGTAATTATGTGCACTGACAACTATAGAGAGGTCAGTCTGAGAAGCTCCAGACCATGGAAAGCAGCGAAGATTCTTCCCTCTCCCTCCCACAAGCTTGATGCTCTGAGTGTTTGCTCCTGCCTGACCTGCCTTCAGTCCTCTCTCCCTTCTCCCTGGGGTCCTCATCCTCATCTCACTCAACCAGTTCTGGCTCCTACTTTACTGTTTGAGGAAAAACGTTTGTTTCCTTTCTGTCATGGTATTTGCCCTGCTTCACAATTCTCATGTCACCTCTCTACCACCCCCTACTCAATTTTTGACCTTGTTTCCTTGTCCACTCAGGACAAGTCCTCCTGTTCCTCATTTTTTTTTCCTTTTTCGATCTCTCTTCTCTTCTCCCAGTCTTTGCTACTTCTGCACTAGAATGGTTTGCCTTGATAACCCAGCTTCCAAACCCAACACACAGCTGCACTTTCAGGAAATTTCAGCTCTGTGTCTCTGAGAAATACTCAGGATAGATGTTGTATTTTAGCTGCGAAGACACAGCAAGCCTTCATACAAGTATTTGTGTTAATGGCAACATGTGAATTCTCCTAATGTTAAATGTTGCTGGCTGTAACAAGAACAGTCAAAGCACATCTTTGATGTAATACTTCCTCCCAGTGCATCTTCATGTACTAAAGCTTTGTGCTTAAATAGGAAATTATTACTGTTTCTTGGAGAAAAATCGTTAACTTGCAGGTGTTTTAATGTCAGAAAGCACATTTTCTTTAATTTCATTTCTTTAACAGCTGGTTTAGATTAAACCTGCAATCACAAAAATTTCTATCAACTTCAGTAGCCAGCACAGGGAAACCCAAAGCAAACAAACCTGGGAAAACTAAGAAAAAGTGAGATTGCAATATTTTAATTCAAATTCAGAGGACGGTAGACAAAAAAGCTTTAAAATCTCATAATTCTACCCTAGATAAAAATTTTAATCTGGATATACTTTGACAGAGACTAGAAAAGGAATAGGAGTAATTTGTGTTATGCTACACGGAAGGTGACAGAGCTGAAAATACAATCTGAGACTCTAAAGTGCTGCATGTGTAAGAAATTGAAATAACCCAGCAGCAAAATGCAAGAACTTAGTTACAATATTTTTACAACATTTGTTCATTCAAGCTGTTAAGGATACCATGACGTGATTATATTTTGGACTGTTGCAAAAAAATCCCCCAAAAACGTGTATTTATACATCACATGTATTTTTGTAATGGTAATACAGTTGATACAAAGAGCAATAGCAAACAAATAAAATATCATTACATTAGTTTCTCTATAACAAATGTGTGATGAAATATTTCTATGCCACTTTGGAGGGGGGAGGGTCAACTTCCAAACACCCATTTTCTGGGATACTTGCTTTCTTATTTCAAACTCTGAAAGAAAACCAGAATGGCCTGCATGGTTTACACTTTGCTGCTAATGTAATTCATTCCGATATTATGTTCTGTGCCTTTCCACATGGCTGGGAAAACAAAACTCAACTGTTTGAAAATTTTCTTGTAACGATATGAATCAGCACTTTAATTTCAAACAGAAAGGAAATGAGATCTGAAGCAAAGGCAAGGTGGGCACTTAATGCCCCGAGTTATCAACACGGCCTCCAGCACAAATCCAACACACGGCCCCTACCAGCTATTGTGACGAAAATTAACTCTCCCCCAGCCAAACCCGGCACCGCTCTCTTTGTGCCACTTCACACATACGCGGTTTGGCAGAATACAAAAAAGCACAAGCCGCGAGCTGCCAATTAGTCGCTAATTACAAATATTACTTGAAGTGCACACGCCGACGATTCAAAACCACGTTGCTACCTGGTCGCGCCACTTTCCCTCGGCAAACAGAACAAACGGGGCGGGCTACGCTACCAGAGCCGCCTCCGCTGCCCGCACGGCACTCGAGGAGCCGCCTGTTGCGGGCGCCACGTCCCCGCCCGGCCGGGGCAGGGCCCGGCTCCCGGCGCGGCACCGCCCCCGCGGCGGCCACNGCTAGTGCGGGAGCGGGGCCGTTGCCACTGTAAAAATGTCTTCGCCTCCCAAAGAGAAAGCAGAGACGCGGGCCGGACACCCTCCTGCTGGTACGGCCGCCGGTTCCCGTCTCTCCGCTCTTTCTCTTGCCACGCCGGGGGACGGGACGGGGGGGCCGGGGCGGCTGCGGGCCGGCGGGGCCGGGCGCCGGTTCCCCGCCAGGTCTCCTCCTGTGCGCGCCGGGGCTGAGGATGGCCAGGGCGGCCTCGGGCGGGTCCCGCTGCCGCCGGGGATGCGAGCCCGGGGGTGTGAGCCCCGGGAGGTTCGAGCCCCCGGGGATGCGATCCCCGGTGGGTTTCCTCGCTCTCTCCGCTACTCGGGCGCGCTGCGGCGCGCTGGTCGCGGGAGGTGCGCTGCGATCCTCCCTGCCCTCCGGCAGCCTTTCCCGGTGACGGGCGACACTCCTGCCCTGCCTCTCCCCGAGGAGCTCTATGGTTGTGGCCGAACCCTCACCGGGTGTGGGCAGCTTGGTATCTCCAGGCTCCGAGCCGGCAGGCAGACAGCGTTGTCTTCCCCGGCATCCCGCCCTCGAAAGGCGGCGGAGGCCTCCGGAGCCCACGCCTGGGGCTGGTGGTGGTGGGAAGGGGAATGGAACGGTCTCGGCCCCACGCAGCCTGCGGGGCTCTTCCAGAAGAGTGTACGCTGAGTGTGAACAGGCACTGCAAACCAGGAGTGCGCTGTGCATCCATTTTACCTGGGGGCTTCACGGTGTGAGTGCCCGAGCGGGCTGCGGGACCCTGGCTGCGATTCTGGCAGGGTGGGAAACAGGTAAAGCTGCTTGAGAAGTGCCCAGCAAAGGAGCTCCATCGCTTTCCATCCTGCTGCTGTGTGCGAGTGGGCGGTCAGGGTAGGAGTTGTGTGTCTCCTCCAGTGGGACTCTCATCTGCCACCGTCCATAGATGGCAGCTCCTCTGTACACAGTTGGGGTTCAGTTCCTGGCGGTATCGGAGTTGTTATGTTTCTTCATGTACTGCTAGTTTTGCTACTTACAGTCTTATTAAAAAAGGGAACTTTGGTCCCTTCATCAGCAGCTTTACATATGTTGTCTAATGTTTCCCTCTGGAGTAGTTGGTGAGCTGGTTTTTTTTTTTTTTTAGGCGTTTCAGTAAAAAATGCTGAAATTCTAAATTCCCAAGGTGGTTAGTTTTATATATTCAGCTGTTGAACCCTAACTGAGTTCTGTGCACTTTATAATGAGGACTCGAAATTCCTCTAAATAGAATTGAGAAATAATGGCTTTGCTTTGCATGGCAGATACAGTTCAGCAGTGCAGGTAAGTCAGTCCCTTGGCTGAGCAGTCATTCCAGTCCTGCAGCCTCTCTTTTCATGGCATTAGCTCTTACCTGACTTCCTGTTGAGCTGCTTCAGGGAACAAACCAAAGCATCATTTTCCAATGTTGACAGCTTTTGTTGCCCTCTTCTCAAGCTGCTTGTCTTCAGGTACACGTCAGCTCCAGAGTGGAGGGATCATTAAGATTTTACATTGTTTAGCTCTGTCTTCCAGCTACACCGCTGATGAAATGAAGATGTTTTGTAACTGTTTTTTCTGATGTTGTTCCACGTTTGAGAGTTTTGCTTCAGAACCTGTCTTTTGAAACTGGTGGGAATTTTTTAAGACCTGAAGTGAGCCTCTCTAGGCCACATGAGAAACTAGCAATGCACAGTGTAAATGCACAACTGTTTCCTTTGCCGTCAGAATATTTCAGTTTGGATTTTTTTCTTTGTAACACATGGGCCCACATATAAACTGAAGAGCACCTTCAACTATGTGCTATTTAAAATCGTTGGTATCCCTGTCTTGGTTTTTTTGTAATTTTTGTGAGCATGCACACAAAATTGAGCTTTGAAAGGAAGGCAATCACTGAGTCTGTCTTTGAGGCGAGAAAAAAACTAATTCTTTACCATATCTTCAGGTCGCTTTGGGAAGATTTTTCTGAGCTGTTGAGCCCTTTGGTCTTTTAACACTTGGAAAATCCACAAGAAATGTTTTGACTAGCAAGAGTATATATTGTCTCTAGTGGTTGAAGATGGAGGATTAAAACCTATCCCAAGCTGGTTTAGATTCCTGAATATTAGAATGATGCAATAGGTCAGTCTGCAAACAAGTTTTAATAAAATGAAGTAAGAAATTCTTTTAAAAAATTAATAGAGGGGAATTTTATTCGTAAATAACAAGGCAAATTTTCTGTCAAAGAAAAGATGTGATTAGGGGATCTCTTTTGATAAATGGCTTAAAAGCTCAGGTTTTGCTGCATACAGTTCTATAAAGAGCACTACCTGCAATTACAGATGTGTCTTACCCTACTGAGTATGTTGGAAGTTAGGAAAGATTTGGGTCATCAAAATAAAAGCAAAATTGACAAATCTGTTGTTTTTTCAAGTGCAATGTTGGCCCTTGCTTACTGACTGCACTGCATTCCTTTCTGCATTGATCTTTTGCATAGGGGGAAAGGAAAAAGTGCTTGAAAAGATGAAGGGTAATGAAATGGAAAAAAACCTCAAGACCTCAGCGAAGGAAGCGACTTTGACCTCCCCTCTGAAATTTAAGAGGGCCCTATCTTTAATAAATATCCGCCTATCAGTGAGATCAAGTGTGCCCATAATACATTGCTGAGTAGGTTTGTACAGTCCCTCTGATCTGTGTAAATATGCTTTAGCTGTTCATCTAAGGGATGAAGGAAGGTGATTGTGTTAATAGTGTATTTTTGAAGTTTTATGATAGGTTTGTGAAAAGAGTTATGTGGTTTTTTCCTACATTAAAAAAATAGCTCTGAGCCAAGATTTCTGTGAAATGAAGGCATATAATAACTCCTGTTCTTACTTTGTTGAACACTAATGTATGCTCCCTTAATCTTGTACAAAGGCAAATTATGTGTGTACCTTTTCATACATCTTATCGTTGTAATGGAATCTGTTACTCCACAGTACATAAGAAATAAATTTTTGTGTTAATATTGAATACCATACTCAAGGAAAAGGAAAACTGCTAAGACTCTTGGTTGTACTCTGAATTTCTAAAAGTTCGTGTCTCGTTGCTGTGATGGGCAGGTGATTTGGGTTGAGCTGGGGGGTCTCCCTGGGAAGGACTGCATCCTGAAGCAGCTGGGGCCTGGGGTGTCCCTGACCTGTGCTGATTCTCCAGGCACTTGGTACTTGCTCCAGCTTAGTGGGGTTTGTTTCAGAATTCAGTCTCAGAAACAGAGAGGAGTCCAGCAGTGGGGGCAGGGAGGAAAAAGTAGAATGCTTCCCTACTCCAGATCAGCTTGAGTGGTAATTGATTAACACAGTTGTTTAATACATTTCCAGAAGGAGTAGTCATAGCCTTCTGAGGAACACAGGCTGGCATTCACGGGACTGACAAGGTAGTCCTGTCTGCCTCTCAAGGGGGGAGAACATGACAGATGATAATTAAAATCTAAAACTTGTATTCAGCAGTGAGGCAGATAGACTTGTTGGTCTTCTCAGTGTGCTGGCAAATGATCCCCCTTCTTTATTTCATGCTTTAGTCACCACTCCAGGGAGCCATTCCCTGTCCTTTCCTGCCTTAGCACCTGAACTCTCTGCTTGTTCTTCAGCACAGGAGCTGCTTTCTTCGTAATCCCAGCGCAGTGTGGTTGACACCATCCATTTCTGGATACTGCTTTCTGACAGTGTTCTGGAAGGTGGTTTATCAGTTATTTAAGTCCTTTGTGTACAGGATAAGAAAATCTGATCTCTTTTAAGGATGGCTTTTAAGTGACAAAATCACCCTGGTAGGCATCTGTTGAATTATGTAGTAAATGCTAGGCAAGTAGGAAATAGACGAAACCTCGTAACTCCCAAGAAAATCTCACAAATGTTCAGTGGGTTTTTCATTAGCTGGGTGGATGTAACAATTTCTTGTCTTGTCACACCCTGAGGTAGTGTAGCTTAGCTGATACCTTTTGAAAATGAAGGTGAATTATGCTGCAAGGGTATTTATCATCTTAAGCTAAATCTCTTGAAACTGGATTGGGTATGAGCATGCTGTGTCATGGGTGGCAGATATGTACATCAGCTCTATGTACAGAATGCTATCTAATTATTTCACTTCTGGGCTCACAAATACCATGATTATTGCAGCTGTTTGCTGGATTCTTCTGCACAGTAACCTTGGATTACTAAATATAATTAAATTATGCACCAAAGTACTTTAAGCTGTCTATACTATGCCTGCTGGTATTAGTTCAAGAAATCAGATTTAAAATTTTAAGTTGCTGCATTAGTTACTATTATGCCTTTTTAGTTGTCTGGTTATTTGCTTTTTAATCCCTGTTAATTCTGCATACAGGCAAATCTGAATGTGTTAGCTGTGTATCTTTTCCAGTGACAGATAAAGAGGAGTGGCCTGATGATATACAATATGAGGGGAGACATTTTAGATCTAAAATAGCACAAAATCTTCAGGTATTGTTTTCTCTAGTATTCTGTTAGATGTTGAAGGACGTGGAAGTGTGTGTATTGTTTGGAGCTGCTGCTTGTAACCCTGGCAGATGTTGCTTTGGATACAGCATCTTCCACAAAATGTAATTTGATATAAATAAGTAAAAAGTTCTGATTGTGCAATGAGGTTAAATTTAGAAATTAAAATTAATTAATAATTTATAAATAAATGTAAATAAAGCATAGCAGTACTTTGATTAACTGAGACGTTAAAACAAGACTGCACTTGACAGAACTCAGTGTTTGCTTTTGCAAACAAACTTAAATTTCTAAGGAGCTCGAATCAAGAAAAATGAATTAGAATTTTAATTTTTGCTTCACTTTAGACAACAAAGAAATGTAGTTTTTTAAACTGTCTTTCTTTCCTTGTCCCATGTGAAACATTTCTCGCCAGTTTAAGTCCTATGCTGCAGAGAGAACACAAAATGGTTAGTGATTTGGGTCTGGGATTTTTTTAGTGCATGATAAGAGGATACAGTTTTGATAAGTTTTAAAGGATATCTCTTTGAGTTTACCTGTTGATTGCCTGTCTTTAGTTAATGAACTTTATTGAATTAGAAGTTTATCATTCAAATATCACTCAGAGCTTAAAATTTGTTTTTAAAAGACAGGGCAAAAGAGCTTTCACTTTCTCCCGGAGCAGGTAACTTTCTGTTTCCTGCTTTCCTTCATCCAGGCTGTAAAATTTATGCATAGCGTGGCTTTTCCATTGCTGTCCTGGTTAAGAATTGGGAATTAGACCTGTGTCTAGGTTTCTGGGATTAGCACTGAACTGCAGTGGCAGGACGCTCTGTGGCAGGACACAGGAGGGCTGTCAGAAGTGCAGCCTCCCCTGTCGGTGCCAGCAAGCGCCTCAGCTTCTTCCGAGTGCTGCTCTGGTATCCTTCTCGCTCTGGCTGTGACATCTCAGCACGGGCTTACTGTGTCAAGGCACTATGAAACACAAACCAGCATGTCTGTGAGTGGTTTTATTGACTTCTAACCACTGTAGTGGTTTTCTGATGTGGTTGCTGATGGCAGTGTAACCCATCCAGTTAAGCTAATGAGATGCATCGTCTTATCCTGTGCTGTCCTGTAAGCGTGTGTAGCAGTTGCTGAAGAAAAAGAAAAGTACACTATTGAACCAGAAAACAGATCAAGAGCAGCCTGCCTGTTGCTCTGCTTAGTAGCTGCAGTGCTAAGCCTGGCTTGGTTCCTGTTTTATATTGCACTTTGGAGTGGATAAGTGATGTACATAAGTGGATTTGCTTTCACTTCTTGTTTTGTGTTTCAAAGGGCTGCTTTCATGTTTGCATCATTTCTAAAACTTAAATGATGCAAGGATTTGAAATGTTGTAAAAGCTCAAATGTTTTGCAAAACAAAAAGCTCTGTTCTAAATGCAAGTTAACAGTCCTCCTAAATTTTGCTTTTTATTACACTGTTTGTGAAGTACTTCTTTGTATAAATGCTATTATTATAGATGTAGTTTTTAACATGAAATGATGAGTTATTTTCTTTGGTTTGTAGCCTTTCATGTAGTATTATGCAAGTCATTGCCTTAGTTTCTTCTGACTGCTCCAGTTTAGTATGGGATGGAGGGAGAATTAAAACAGAACTGAGTTTTCTAAAATGTCATTGAAGCAGGTGATAAAATGAGCTGCAGCTTTTCAGGATAAGCAAAGATGGTATCATGTGGAAGAGAATGGCAGACATGGTCCTGAACTAGCTGTTCCTTAGGCTTGCCACTTTTTAACACTTTGGGCCCCCTTTTCAAACTGTGATTACTAGTAAACTACTGTGCAGAGTATCAGGAGGGAAGCAGGGTGGGTCATCCTTAAAACATTCTTCACTTAAGGCTTATTTGACTGATGTTTGTTATCTGTTTAATTTTCATTTCAGTGAAAGCTGGTGGGATGCGGATTGTGCAGAAACACCCACACAATTCTGATGCCAAAGAAGAAAAGGATAAGGATGACCAAGACTGGGAAACTAGCAGGTGAGCACTTTGATTTGGTGCATGTGCTGCAGTGAATTTTCATGACCTTGAACCTTATCACCAGTTTGTTTACCTTGTGACTAGCAGACCAAAGGTACAGTGCTTTTTGGATCATAAAGCAGTAGCAAGTTAGACACTCCTTTGAGAGAATTGGGCAATTTGGGAATTTTCATATTGCTGAGCCTCCTTTCAATGATCCTGCCAGTCAAGTGAAGGCTGGAGAAAAATGTACAATAAAAGTAAAACCTCAGCTTTCCTAAAATGTCTGAATTCAGAGTGTGCAGAAGCATGGAGGCTAGGCATGTGTGGACACAAGTATTAGGCTGGTAGTCCATATATGAGGTGGTCTTTTTGTGTGCTGGGTGATTCTTTTTACCCTTTGGTCCCTAATCCTGTGTCTGTCAGGTATTTGACAACATGGTGCTTTTGAAAAGACAAGAAAAAACAGATGGTACTAATATTTTATCTTTTATTTTAGATGGGAATCTTATCAGTTTTGGTGGTGCAGGATACTAAGACTGGAGTTACTTAGCAGTTTTAACTAGATTTTTTGGATTACTGCTGTTTAGAAATTAAAGGAGGGAGGTTCGATGGACCGTAGCTGTTTTTCTGTTCATAGGAAAGCCACCTGGTTTTGTGTTACTTTCCTCAGCTAGCTGTTTTTCTTTCCAGCCAAGACTATATTTACCTGCAATGTTTATCTGCTAACTTAGGGCTTGGGTTTGTCCTTGCTATTTGCTCAAGTTAAAAAAAAAAAACAAACCAGAGAGTCATTCCTGTGCTTTGATAAGTAGGCTGACTTAGATTATATTTATTTTACATGTAAAACAATGGTAGTAAGTAAGCATTGTGAAAATGTCTGGAAATAAACCCAAATGTGTTTATTTACTTGAATAGGAAACACCTTTATGAGAAGGGAAGAGTAATATAAATTAATATATTCAAATACAAGGCTGGAGAATTGAAATTTATGTCCATTCTTTATCAACCAGATTGGTCATCTTGTAGTTCTGCACTGTGTCACATAAGTTGAAAGAGTCTGTATTGCACCCAGGTTTTGTGTAAAGTAAGAAATTGTATCTTGGGGTCAATTTAAACTTTGTTTAAATTCATCCTTTTATCTGGATGTGTTGACCTTGGCTGGACAGCAGGTGTCCACCAAGTTGCTCTATTACTCCCCCACTCAGCAGGATGAGGAGGGAGAAGGTAAGATGGAAAAAACTACGTGTCAAGATAAGGACAGTTTAATAAAGCAAAAGCAAAGGCCATGCATGGAAGCAATGGAAAATATGTGTTCACTATGTCCCATCAGCAGATGATGTCCATCACTTCCTGGGAAGCTAGTGATTGCTCTGGCACACAAACAGTGTAGTAATGAATTCTTCCTGCCTCCTCCTCCTTTCTCCTAGCTTTTATTGCTGAGCAGATGGTATGGAATATCCCCTTGGTCAGTTGGGGTCGGCTGTCCTGGCTGTGTCCCTTCCCAAGATCTTGTCTACCCCACTGCCTGCAGGTGAGAGGATAATGTTGGAGAAGCAGCTTAGGTTCTATGGAAGTGCTGCTCAGCAGTAGCCAAAACTGTTGTGTTATAAGCACCTTTCTGGCTACTAGTGCAAAGCACAGCACTGAGGGAGGATTTACCACTTCAGCCAGACCCAGCACAATGTTATATACTTAATCCTTATATTTCCCTGGCATGCCAGTGTCATGGTGAGGAGCCTCATTGGGATCCAAATGACAAAATTTCTTGTGCCTGTTCACAGGTCTGTGCTTGTGTTACAGCACAGCACCTGCTTTGTTCCTTTCTTCAAACAAGGTTGTTTTCCCTCTTTCACTCAAATAGTGCAGGGAAAAGTTAAATTTTAACCTTGATATTTGAGGCTATGTCTGCTGTAGCAGATGCTGTGGCACAATACAAGCACATCTGTAGGGGTAAACAGTGGGTGCTGAGGACTTCATGTTCACACTGTGTGTGTTTTGGAGATTAATTAGTTTGGTTATCTGGACTGAAGGACCAGTCCTACCTTACATGTGTTAAGTGTCTCTCTGAACTGTGTGTGCCACTTTAACATCATCTGGAGAGAGTCTAGGTGAGGTGCCCTGAGACCAGCTCCCAGTGTGAAACAAAGCCTAGGCAGCTAGGCTAGAATGATTGGGAGAGAGGTTCACTCTTGATCTTTGGATGCTAACAAAAAAAACATGTATATAATGTATATGTATATGTATATTAATACTGTGAGCAAAGTTTATGCTTTTAAGACAGATGAGAAAGTTTAATGACTTCTAATGCTGTCTTATTAACTAGTGAAGAGTTAGCTGTTGCACCTCAAAATACATTTCTTTCTCCACCTGATCAGCTGATTGTCAAAATACGCACTTTGAGTGTGCCCTTTGGTTTTCATGTAGAGGATATACTGGTGGTTTGTATTAGGCACTTGTACATACCGTTATTCTGAGTCTGTGTATTTATGCTGAAAGCATTGAGCTGAACTATTTTTTTTCTTTGATCTAATCCTCTTGAGAAAGAAAGCAGCAGGAGGGATATAAGGAAAATAGTTAGGTGGGAGTTCATATGAATTATAACATAAAACCTAGGTTTGTTTACAAGTCAAGAGAAGTTGTTTTCCTGGTAGAAGTGAGACCCTTTTGTGTATCTAAGGGAAAGGGTTTAATGTATCTGTTGTAGGCTCCTGTGGGAATACTTGCACAGCTCTGGTAGCAGTGCAAGCTATAGATATGAGCAAGAAGGTATTTAGCTATAGACAGAATAAGCTAGTCAAAATTAAATTAGGTTTGCCAGCATGACAGCTGCTTTTGTGCTGGAAGGTGCAGTCCCCCAGAGTTTGTGTCTGCTCCAGATGATTCATGGTTCTCTTTGAAAACCCTTGGGTTTCTGATGTGTGTGAGGGGTGGTTTATCAGGAGATGGGTTTGTCAGGAGGGGAGAAGTGACCATTCTGTTCTGCTTTCTCCAGCAACAATATATATGTACTTTTGGGGCTTAGTTAGTATTTAATGTCCCTTTGTTAAGCAGATGTGGAAATATCTGTGTTTTTAACTTTCTACTTGTCATGGTTTTAGTCTTTGCCATTTTATGGTGGTATTTGTTGATATGATGCAATCTCTACTCCCAATTGCATTTGGAGTCAAAAGAAGCAAACAGCCAGCCCTTCAAGAAATCTCTGTCAGCTGATATAGGCAGCTGCTAATGTGTAAGAGAAAATAATAAAACAGAGAATAGTAATTTGTGTGTGGAGAGGGAGGCTAGGATGACTGAGTCATTATTTTAATCTCATTGTAAACTTAGTTGAAGACAGATTAGTGTAACAGGCAGTAAATGGAAGGAGAAGAATTCAATATCTCACTCATGGGGAGTTCTCATGGCCTCCCCATGATGGCACAAATCTTAGCTCTCAGCTAGAAAGCTTTCAGCGTTGGTTCATAGAACTATTAGTGGCTTTGGAGACAGCTGGCATTGTTTTTGCAGCGTGCTTGCAGGAAAGAGACTTGGATCAGTGTTTCCAGTCTTAGTGTAAACAAAGCTGACACAGGTAAACCCCACTGATGTAGCTAACTGTGCTGTGATAAAGGTGACTTTAACATTCACCAGGTATATCTTCTTTGATGTTTCTTTTTCTCAGTTGTTTAGCAACTTGCAGTCCAGTTACTGTAACTTATTCTGCAAAGTATTTTACTCAATTCTGTTTCCTAAAATGAAATTGTTATGACAACCTCCCATTTCATGAAATCATAGGGAGACTTGTCAGGATGGTGATTTGTGAGCCTTTAAAACAATATGTGGTAAGACTATTCTACACAAACTTAAACTTTTCCTGCAGGGCTGGTCTCAGCCTTGAGTTATAGCAGAAATAATTTTATGTGTCTGGTATAAATATAGTTTCACCTAAAAAAGGAATATGATAAGATTATATGGTGAAGAAGACTCAAAGAAAGAAAGGAGTATAGTTTGGTTTAGGCGAACTAAAGATATGTGTGGCATCCAAAGCCAGTGGCACACTGTGGTCAGGGTGTCCGTGTTAAACTATACAGTGCCATAGGATCCTCAGCCAGTATTTTTCTTCAGGATGAGTGATTTTGATTATCCTGGTTAGAGCTAGGATGCTGGCTGGATGAACTTCTGTACTATGAATTACTGATTTTTCTTAGGGTTTTGTAATTTCTTAACACTTGTGTTGGTTTGGTTTTTTGGATATGGTTGCAGTTTTTATTGATTGACAGTCGTACTGATTGCTGCTGGAAGGCTTTTTTTGTGATGCTAGAAGAGGCTGAAACATATAAATAGATGTATGATTATGAATCAAACCCATAATTTTTCAGGACTGTATGTTGTCATAGAAATTATTTGGAATTAGTAGGCTACTCATAGTCCTGGGCTTTATTAAAAGCCCATTAATGCCCATTTAACTGTGATTTGCAGTGTCATGTGCATTCCTGTGCCAGCAGCTGACTCTAGGCATAATAAATACTCCTGAAAGACAGATAATTTTAACTGAGAGCTGCTTGTTTAGTTTTGCACAAGAGATTCATTAATTTGCACTCTGGGATCTCAAGAAGAAGAAACTATAATTATCTATCAGGATCTGGATTTTAAAAAAATTTTAAGGCAAATATCTGGCTTGTTTTTAACAAACAGGGTAAACTGCATAGGCTTTTATGTCTTAAAGACTCTTTCCTTCTCTTTTGTTGTATTTCTGAAATAAAGTGGGTAATTACCATGATTTAATTATTCAAGATAAAGGCACTAGTGTAATTTCTCCCTATATATGTAAATTGTATGTATTTTGTATCTTAAATGTACCTGGAGGTTGTGAACCCAGCATTGTGCCTGACTTTTATGATGTGGATATTTGCCTTAGTAATATCCAGCGGATGAAAGGAAAAAAATCAAGAAGGTAATTTAGAATGTAGCAACTCAAAAGTAAAATCATGCTAATGAAGCATATGGGTGTTTTTATGTCAAAGAGTACTCTCAGTACTTACATGGTGAGAGACGAGTTGTCAAAGGCCCCTGTTATCCCTCAGTGTCACTTGTTACGTTTGAATATGCAAGTTAAGCTGAACCTGTTTTTTTTTTTTCTTTCAGAAGTGCAGTGAAAAATCTCAAAAACTTGGCTGTGGGTATATACTTTCATTCAAGAGTAAATTTGTTTTTCCTGTCCCTCACTTTGCTCTGCCGCAACTGACAAGAAATAAGTCACAGACATTATTTACGTTTTTTAATTTGCCACTGAAGATTCTGCTGGCATTAAAATATTCTTAGTTTTTGCCTTGTAATGACCTATGTTGACCAAACTTCTGACAGAATTAAAAAAATATAAAGTAGATTATATAATTTAAGCCATTAGAGAAGGTTTGTATGTCTGTTTACATCCTGAATATGGAAGAGTTGGAAGCAATTTCTATTCCTTGTATTTTATTGTTCTGATTGTTTTAGCTGGGGGAGAAAGTGTAGAGTCAAAGTTCTGACCCTTGGGAATAACTGCTCTTGAGGACAGCTGAGAGCTGGGAAATGATGTGCAGTGTTCAGCTCACTTGCATGCTCGTTCTTTAGGAGGTAGTTTCCATCATGCATGAAGATGTTCCAGTCCAGGTAGTTCTGATGTTGTCTACTGTAGAGTCGACGTGTTTGACAGAAGGAAATATGGAGAGTTCTATGTGTAAAAAAGTACCTAACAAAACCAAAAAAACTTTGCAGCTTGTTAAACACAGAAACCAAACCCATATAAATGTGAACAGGTAGCATTGAATTTCCATAAATACTCAGAGTGAATAACCCATTAGTGTTTCTCCCATGTAGCTCACAGACATAAAGCTGAAAAAGACCTCGTTACCTATGTTCAGGCATCTGTAAGACCCAAATGTCTACATTTACATTACTGGAAATGTAAGCAGGCATTGACTCAGTGTGATGAATATTTAAAGTTAAAAGAAAGAGACAAGTCAGGACAGATAGACTACTACATCTGCTTAAGTTTCTGGAGAGGAAATGTGCAACTTTGATGGGTACAGGATTGACTGAGTCCTCTTTTGCTTCAAAGGTCCCTTAGGCTATTGTGTCAGTGGAGGCAGCCCTGAAGGAGTGAACTGGTGCTCTGTAAAAGCATCTGTCTTCCTCTTCTTTGACAGAATTCAAATTTCTTCCACCTTATTTCTGACCACCTCTTTTTCTCCCCTCTTTTTGTGGCCTCACTCTCTTACCTCAGTGAGCTGATACGGTTTCACAAAAGAGGTTATGTTCACAGACTGTATTGACATTTGACGATGTAAGAAATGAAATATGATTAAATGTATGGATATAATGGATAGGACTCAAAGGTTTTTATTCCTGTCTTTGGCCTTTGAACTCTTGTTACTCGGGTATGGAGCTTTGGAGGCAATTTGCCTTAAAAATGAAACGTCTGGGGGAAATGCAATGGAAAAGTAACCTGACTGTGAATAATGTACTTGCTATTTCTGGGAAAGATGCAAATTGCAGCAAATATTTGGTGTTATCCTATGGTCATAGTGGAGTTTTGTGTGACTAACTTTTTCTTTACTTGGCTAAATACTCCAAAGGTTTAAAAAAGTTCTGCTGGAAAAAGGTTGTCAAAGAATTGCAACTATAATTTTGTAATATTACTAGGCATAATACTGACCATAGTGCAGTAACGGAATTAGCTTCCTACTTCTCCAAAACATCTTTATTTCCAAAAGAGATTCTGTGCTTAGTGCTTGCTTTTTTTTTTTTAATCCCTTCCCATTTCTTATCTTTATTATTTTGGACTTAAATTGACTTCACAGTGTATTGGTTTTGCTTGGCCTGGTTTTTGATAGCAGGGGGACCACTGTGAGGCTCCTGTGAGAAGCTGCTGCAAGTTTCCACCATGTCTAGCAGAGTCAATGGCTGGTGGCTCTGAAGATGGACACGCTGGCCAAAACTGAGCCAATGAAAGAGGTTGGTAACACCTCTGTGTTGACATATTTAAGAAGAAAATCAAAACAAAGTCACAAAATTTTGGATTCTAGTCAGAGAAGAGGAGGAGGTGAGAACATGTGAGAGAGAACAACATGGAGACACCGTCAGTGAAGAAGGAGGGGCAGGAGATGCTCCAGGCGCTGGGGCCGAGGTTCCTCTGCAGCCCGTGGTGCAGCCCATGGTGAGGCAGCTGTGCCCCTGCAGCCCCTGGGGATCCACGGGGGATGCAGAGATCCACCCACAGCCCCTGGGGATCCACGGGGGATGCAGAGATCCACCCGCAGCCCATGGGGAAGGTGCCCGTGCCAGAGCCAGTGGATGCCTGGAGGAGGCTGGGATCCAGTGGAACACCCGGTGGAGAGAGGGAGGGCCCTCCTTCCAGACTGGAGCAGCCTGGCCTTGGAGGGCTGCACCCCATGGAAAGAGAGAGCCACGGCACAGCAGTTTGGGAGGGCTGTGTGCCCTGTGAGGGGCTCATGCTGCAGCAGGGGCAGTGTGGATGCTGCTCCTGAGAGTGGACCCACACCAGGGAGGCTCACAGAGAACTGTCTCCCATGGCAGGCACCCCACGGCCTCACAGGGGAAGGACTCCTCTCCCAGAGCAGTGGAAGGAAATCTCAGTGATGGAATGACCAAACCCCCATGCCCTGTCTGCCTGAGCTGCCAGTGGGAAGGAGGGAGGGGCTGGGGCGAAAAAGGTGTTTTAAGGGCTTATTTTACTTATCATTATCCTCCTCTGATTCTGTTAGTAATAAATTCACTTTGTAACTTTAAGTTAAGCCTCTTCTGCCTTTGAAGTGTTTTCTCCCAGTCCTTATCTCAGCTAATGAAGCCTTTGTTAATTTTTTTTCCCCCTCTCTCCTCTGTCCAGCTATGGCAGGGGAGGGTGAACAAGAAACTCTGGCTATTGGGCCAGTGCCAAACCACGACACACAGCTAAGGGAATAGCTTCTTAATAGTGTTACACTCTTCTCCTTTACATAAGTGGCATTGCCTTCAATGCATTTTCCTACCTCATTATTCATCTTTGTATCTCAGTCTTTTGCATAGAGTTTTTATGATTAGCAGATGCTCAAGTCTGCTGAAGTTTATACATACATAATTTGATTATGTTATAAAATCTGAAAACAATATTAGCTGTGTTCATGTGGTTTTTCAAGACAATACCTTCTGCAGATGACCAGTTACTTGAAGGAGTAGCAAAGTAATTGCTGTGACCTCTGTTGAACTCTATCAGATGCCTGCAGTAAGAGACTTGAGCATATGTACAGAGATTAGAATGTGTAATACTGATTTTTAAATGCAGAACTACTGTAAAGCAAGAAAATAGGCTGTGAATATCTCTATTTAAGAACTGAAAATATCTGTGAATGTAGAGAATGGAGAAAAGGCTAGGCAAGATTATGAATGAAGCATTCTCATACAGGAAGATGAGACTCCTCTGAAAGACTGTTTCATGCTTCCAGTATTTCTTGATGATTGAAGCAGTAAGTTGATAAATCCATCAGTGTAAGTGCCAGTTATGACATTATATGGATAGCTCTTTTCATATTCCTGAAGTACTGTGTGCATGTGTGAAAGAACTAAAAAAGATATGATATTTCTCCCATTCAAAATGAATAGAAGATAACACCAGGCAGCTCAGTGAGAGCCAGGTTCAGTCCCGAAAAAACATATGCTGTCTTACGAAATTAGCTGGAGAGCTGAGTTGAATTGTCAGCCAAGCTGGTGTAAGGAAAAAGATTTTAAAAGAATGGAAGTCCTTAATTTGTATTCTGTGTGATAAGGAAGGTGAGAACAGCTTAGTCATATATGAGAGGAAAACGGATGGGAAGTAGTATCTTTACAATGGCACAGCTTAGTTAGCACAGCATTCCATGTCAGTACAGAAAAGTAAATGGTCTTGAACTAATAGCTGGTGTGGTATTTTTCCCAGTTCTTTTCTCTTGATATCTTTCTGAAGTATTGGAGTGCATGGGATGAAGGTGACTATGCCACTCTGAAGGTACAGGCATTATAAAGCACAGAAGTTTTCAAATCCGAAAGTACAGTCAAATCCATTCTGCTATGCCAACTAAGCCCAAATCTCCTTTATTTAAGTGTTCAACAACACTGGGAGTATTTCTAAAACTAAAGGTATGAATTTCTCCTAGAAAAAAGCTTGCAGAGGACCAGATGCCACTCATTTATTTAGCATCAAAACCTATGTTTTAAGTGAAGTCACCAAGAGCTGAAAATGAGTAGGAGGTGTGTGTGATTGACACTGTGTGTGCCAAGGAGGGAGATCTTTTTCCAGTAGCGCCTTCCTCTCCCTTAAGTTACTTCTGCCTCAGCTGCATCAGACACCAAGCTTTGAAGCAGTTTAATATTAAAATAAACTTTGAATTACCATTTCTTAACTTGTCTCTGGGCCAAACAGGAGGGAATTTATTTTCACCCCCAGCTGCTCCCAGGGCACTGGTACTGGAAGAAAGAGATACATGAGATATTGATAAGAGTAACACTGAAAGCCTTTGTTACATTGTCATCATTAGAGCTTTCTTTAGTCCACTGTGGCAGCTCATAGATCTGTTCACTGCAGCACATTGCTTGTTTGGGGAGTGTTTACTGCAGCAGCTTGCTGCCTTCTGCTATCAGTGTAACATCTCAATGACTGCATCTTGGTCACAGACATCATGTTAAATAGATGGCAGTTAGTAAAAAATACTTAAGCAACATTCACACAAATCTTAGTTCTGGTGAGTTTCTGTTTCTCTGGGACTCATTCATTAGAATATATGTAGTGCAGTCAGCCTAGGGCTGGTTCTGTGTTCAAAGGGCAGCTACCTTTGTTGCTGCTGGGTACAACCAAAGTGGTTAGTTCCTTTCTGTAATAATCTTGAAGTGTAGCTTTTTTTTCTTCTTTTTTTCCTCCCAGCTTGTTAGAGCTGTAATTAAACACAAGGCTAGCTGTCAATTATGGCTGGCTTCATCTAGCACCTCACACTGCAGTACTGAATCAGACAGTCCTTGGGAGCCAGGTACTTTGCAGTGCTGAGTGGTTACTATTGCTTTTCAAACCCTATTCTATAGCCTTCTTTTACTTTAAATAAATAAATCAGTGCAGAGCTCTGGGTGTTACAGTGGAAGACCTAGTCTGGATTTTTTGGTAGAACAGCTTAAGTTGAAGTGTCTCTTTTGAGAATATTTGGAACTACCAAAAATGTGCACAATAATTCAGTAAGCAAAAATCTCATTACTCACTGTGTGCATCCTTGTACACCTTGAATGTTGCTGATAAGCTGGACTGCATTCCTGTGCTGATGGTCACTCTCCTGAAACTGCAACCTCATAAGAGTGTTTAGAACATGCAGTGGTAAACTGTGTTTACTGTTTAGTGGTTGTTATGATGATCAAGAGTACTTTGCATCACTCTACTTTTGAAAGCTGCTACTGATAGTTTTTTATTATAGTTTAAATCTTTTATTTTTCCATGCAGTTTATTAACATATGTGCTCATGTGCAACATGTTATTGTTGCTAATAAGCAACTTTTTTTTACATGTAATGTATTAGACTTTTGACTTTGTGGAACACTAATGAATTAACCAACCAGTTAATGCACAGCTCTATTTGGCTTGTTTGTTAAAATGTTGCTTTTTTATGGGAGGTGATGGAATGAAATTTTAGTAAACTGAATTGGGTATTTTTCACTTATGTGATTTTTCCTTTATTTCTGGTATCATGCTAACTTGTGATTCTAGAGGAGAAGTGTATTTAGCCATGTGTATGCTGTTTTATATCAACAGTGACACTAATAGCATTACCACAAATTCTTCCACATAAGGCTATTTAAAAGGCTTTTGACTAAATGAAATTTAGCATTCTTATTTATTGCTTTGAAAACTTCTGTAGAATTAATTTCCTGTTTTCAGAGATTACACAGTTCTGTTTCTGCAGGTGTGTTTGACAGATTTTATTCTTGTTCCAGTTTACAATAGGGAAAAAAGGCCAGATCAAAAAAAAAGCTTCTGAGGGGTGGAGCTTTGTGTTCTGCTGTTTTCTCCAGGCATAGGCCTTCTGGCTGAAAACACTGGTTGGTTTGGTTCCTTCCCTGTATCAGGATGGTTTGGATGACCTCTATATGGCTTTGAAGTTTGATATTACACTTTTCTTTCATATCTTATAAGCAATCACAATTACAGAAAATGTGCATTCCTGCTAATAATATGTTTATTCCTTCTGCTGTTCTTTGGAAGATCTCCCTTTATGACATCTTCTTTTGTAGTTCTAGTTCTTATTTTGTGTTGTGTCCTACCCTTGAAACAATTTCTATATTAGTTAGTGATTGCCACTTCTCATTTTGTTATATTTTCCTAAAATCACCTTTTTTTTCTTTTCTTTTTTCTCCTGAGAAGAGTTCTAATGTTGAGAGACCTGTATACCTCTCATCCTCATATGGAGAGCTAACAAATTAGCTGGTCTGATGATCAGGACTTGGCTCTTTTATAAAAATTTTCTTTGTCAGACTGAGAAATAAATATGTTGCTTAGGAGCTGCATAGTTCTAATAGGAATAGATAGGTAGTAATCATGTTTTAAAGCCAATGATGTGTCATTTCTGTATTTGACTGTTCCAGTTTCTCTCTGCTTTATCCCATGCTAACTCAGTTTAATGAGATGTCTTACTGGCATTTTTGGAAATCTCTGCATACCAAGTAGGCTAGAAGATTTTTTGTTGGTTTGTTTTGATAATTCTGTCAGGTTTTAATACCCTTTACTGGGAAGATCAAATTGCCAAGTTAATGCACATTGTTTTCCTCTGCCATAGGAGGAGGAAAGGGAAGATAACTGCCCACAGTTAATGCACCAGATTTTGTGTTACTTTCCACCTTTTAAAAATTTTTTGTAGGTTTTTCGCCTAATGGCTTTTTAAGACACTGGATGTTTCATACTTCTCCCTGCCTGTTGCCACATCTTCTAAAACAATAAATAAGTAGTAATACAATGAAGAAAAGAGGGAATTATAACCTCTTTCTTCCTCTTGTGTTTTAAAGAGTATGGATGTCTCTGCAGGCCAGCACAAAACTGTGCCTGTGCAGCACACCCTAGTCCTTTGGGGCAGTACCAGAACAATCTGTGTATGAACTCCCCCAGCATTTCACAGTCCAAATGACTGCTTAGAAACTTGCCAGTCAAATTACTGCCATTCAATCTAGTTCCTATTTCTCTATCCCTCTTTTGACCATATGTACATTCGTCACCTTGATGATCACCTTCCTGAAAAGGCAGCATCACAGTCTAAGTAGTATGTGCTGCAAAAAGTTAGTTTTGCATGCCTGCTAACTTTTTCCTGTATCCCTTAAGTCTTCTGTACTAAGAAATAGTGAATAACTGTATTTGTTTTACATTGTCCTCTCTACTTTATATTTTTCTTGAGTTCTCTTTTATCTTTTTGTTTGGTTTTGTGGGGGCATAACTGGAATTGCAGTGTGGAGGGTGAAAGCCTGCCCCCGACTTATGCACTGGCATAGTTCTATTTTTCTGCTTCTTTTCCTTCTCTTAATTGTTCTTGTGTTCCAGTTGTCTTTTTAACTGCCTTTTAGGTATTATATTTTAATATTAAGCTGCTGATTTCAAAAATCTTCTCCTAGTGATTCCAACATTTGGTTTTGAGTTTAATAACTGTGGTAGAGGCCATCATCATGTAGATACAGTTAGGATTGTTTTTCCCAGTGTGTGTTTTCTGCATTTATCATGATGCCATCTTTTTTCTTTCCCTTTATTGTTCTGTCATTCCTCTGAGATCTCTTGTAACTGTTTACATTCAGGCTTTTTTTATCCTGAATAATTCACTAACATTAGCATATATTGTCATCTATTTAGACCTCTTTTCAAGTTTCTTGCAAGATCCCACTGTTAACCTTCATCATTATGATATTTGATTTATTCCTCTGCTCTATTTTCAGTTTGTAATTCTCAAGAGTGTCTTCTGCCATATCCCATGGTAACTCAGTTTATTTACTGAGGAGCCTTGTTTGCATTTTTTGGAATTCTGTGCATACCAAATAGATTGAAGTTTTTTTTCTTCACTTGGTCATTCATTCAGATTTTAATACCAGTCCTATTAAATATTTAGACAACAAATATAACCTGTTGTGGGGTGATTTACAGTAACTTTACCTTAAAAAACCACTCATTCTCGCTCTAGAAAATCCTCAGCTAAGGTTTCCTAATACTGTTACACTCTTTAGGTTGCGTGCAAAAATATGCAAAGGAATTAAGTAGTAGATTCATCTGCTGAATCTAAATTAATATTAATATTGCTGAAAAAAATTGAAATCTTTATTTGTTTATTTTTAGTATTTCATTTTCTAAGCTATTTTTATGTACATAGTTGGGAGAAACCTTGGCAAATAAATAGCTTCTGTTAGATAAGTGGCATTCATTTGTTTTTATTTGAACTTAATTATGTTACTACAAAATGTAGTGGAAAATATGATCATCAAATGGGACAAAGTGTTTGTACAAAGAACCTAGCAGCAAAATTTCCATCAAAAATTTTTCCATCAGAAAACCCTTGGGTTTTCACAGCCTTTTTAGTGATGTTTGCTAACACTGGAGCTATTGAATCCTCACAGTTGATGTTTAGTCTGCCATAATTTCAGCGAGTGTTTACAGCCATGAGATTCCATAGCGTGTCTCACCTTTCAGTAAAGAAGGCAGTGCTGAGCCAAGCTTCAGGGAAAACAGTCATGCATTAGGATTTGAATGAATAAACAAAAGCTATGTTTATAGAAATGGTGGACATATTACTTGATCTATGCAGCAGTGAAAGAGTTGATTGTTGTCAGTGGCCTTGGAAGTAAACAGTGAAGTCTTCAAGTCTGCTGATGGTAAATAACTGTTTTGCTTAGTTAAATGCCACACCAATGGTGGGGAACTCCAGGAGCACATCAGTAAACTCTGCAAAAAGAAGGTCTGGATTACAAAATTCATAGAATGTAGTTGGGACTATAGGAAAATACAAGGACATGCAACCTCTGTCTTGGGAGGTTCCTGAGCAGCAGATTTCTGGAGGGTGCTCCCAGGAGCACACTTGTGCATGCTCCATCTTCATCTCCAGCCCTGAGTGTTCACTGCTGCCCCCTGAGAGGCAGCAAGGGGAGTATGTGGTCCAGCACTGTCCAGCTGATCGTAGGCAGAGCAAAAGTTAAGAGCGGTTGCTATTTCAGTAGAGAGATGTGTTGGGAAGAAATGGTGATCTCATGAAAGATTTAAGTAGTGAAACTGAGTAAGAGAAGTGTTTGGGGATTTCTTCTCAGTAGCTGTGGTTGGTATTGGTTATGGAGGCAACCCAGTACTGCTGCATTAGGCTGCAAAACATTTGCACTGGATTTTTAGGGACTTGAAAAATTGGAAGCACCTTCTAGGAAGGCATTTTAAGACCGATTCTAAATTATTCTAATAACCTGCTGCTTTTCTCAGCCGTGTTGTAAGTGGGATAAGTAGACTCTCAAGCAGTGACAGGCCTGCCTCCTTAGCCTTACATGAGGACTGGGTCTCTGTACCCTGTGTTGTGTGCACTGTTGTCTGTAGGCTCTATAGAAAATTCATGGAACAACTCAAAAGCATTGTTGCTCTCTGGATTCACCACTGCTGCAGATGTTATTGTTAATACCTTTAATCTCAGCAAGATTCACTAGGCATAAAGGGCTAGAAAAAAAAATGTAAATCTAATTGCTCAGACATAAGACTGATACTGTTTACAGTACCTCAGGAAATGTCTCCTGGCTAGATTCTAAGAATGGCTTTTGGGGGAGGGTGGATTTAAGGCATACATATGTTTGTTTTGGTTTGTTTTTTAAGATTTGGTTGCCAGGAAGTGCTTCCAGGAGTTCAGTTTTGGCATAACAGTGTATGAGTTAGCACCTTAATTCCCCTAGGCTTTCCTTAGATTTGTATCCATTATCTTTAATACATGGCATAAGTTCAGTATAAGTAATTATTTTCTGGTTTCTTTAGACGATAGTCATGCATGCAAATACACACTGAGCTTTTCTAGCAGATGCAAGGAAAGAATGAAAAGCAAAGAGAGAAGAGCCATAATTTATACATTTTTCAGTTTGACTTTTTTCTTTTTTAAGATGAGGAAGGTAAGAGTTGCAGTGTTAGTTAGTGATTCATGATCTGCCAAAATAAGCTTGACTAAAAGAGGAGGGGGAAAAAAACCACCTAAAAGTCATGTTTTAGCTTTCGAAATATGGAAAAGGAAGGAAATGTAAGCGTTCTCAGAAAAAAAGAAATTTACCACAAATCTGGCAGAGATTTTTGTGGAGAAATGTCTGTGTTTTTCCAGGTAAAAATTGAGAAAACAACCTGGTAAATATAGATGAAAAATTTAAGTACCGCATGGTAGTCTAACCGGCATGGTCTCTGCAAATAAATTCTAGTGAGATCAGTTGGTCTTTGGATGAA
The DNA here is from genome assembly GCA_013399225.1 of Rhipidura dahli. Lineage (NCBI taxonomy): Eukaryota > Metazoa > Chordata > Aves > Passeriformes > Rhipiduridae > Rhipidura > Rhipidura dahli. Next base: position 8,242 of record VXAC01005196.1, on the reverse strand, counting down.
TGTCAAGCTGTGGATGTTTTTCATGTAAAAGTTTAATTTGGTTCTCTGCATACATCTCTTACTTTCACTTCCCTAACATAAATCGTTGGAAGATAGGAAGTATTGCTGTAGGGAAAGAAGCCTGGAAAATCTTTATGCAGAGTAAAGTTGCTTTAATTCAGTGTGTAATACTTGGTCTTCATGACTTCTCATATTCAGTAATGAACTTCTCTTCACCCACCTGCCCCTGCAGACCTGGTGTGATACTTTTCATTTAGGACCCAAGTCTGTGGTCCATCTGCTGCTAGGCATCTTGAAATAATTGGTAAGGGATGTTCTTTTAGATACAGTGTCCTAGAAGAGTCCATGTTTGGTGGGAGTAGTGTTGGCAGCATAAAAATTGGTTTCTGTGGTAGTACTCATCGGTGGCAATTACAGGCAAGCCGGAGATGATCAGAACTGACATCTGTCATGTGCCCACACAGTAGCTGGGACTAGAGATACCTCTTTAGCAATGTTAAAAAGTAAATCTCTTCAAGCTAGAGTAACAGCAGCATTTCCTGAGGCAAGAGGAGTCTTCTGGGAAACATGTAGCCTCTTGTATCCCTGTATACAGAAGCCCTCAACAAACCATTTTCTACTGATTTTTCGGTGGTCTTTGTAATCCAAACCTTCTTTTTGCAGAGCTTGATGCCCTTCTGGGATTCCCCACCACTGGTAGGGTTTTAACTGAGGTTCTGGTGAATGGCACTGGTGCTTGGGCTGTGGGTGGTACTGCGTTTTGAGAACAAGATCACAAGCACCTGGTGTAAACCCACCCTGAAGCTGGAAGGTTGGTTTGACCTCAAGAAGGACCTGTCCTTCCTGTTCACTTCCATTCTTGGACTGCCCTGGTTTGGAACCCTTTCCTGTAAGGTTCATGATGAGCAAGAACCACCATTATTTTGGTTTTGCTAATCTCCCCAAATCTTAATTGATCCAGGAGTTACGGACAGGGAGGGGATTTTATGATCAAATACAACAACATAAGAAACAGATGAAAATCCCTTCAGCTGCACTGTTGTCCCTGCTTTGCCTTGCAGATTGAAACACTTCCAGGCGGCTGGCAGTCTTGTTACTGTCTGAAATATTTATGTGGTACCTTTGCATCTGGACTAGATTCCTGTCTCTGGCACTGTGGTGGGGAGAGACAGAAAGTTGGAGGTGGGGAGAGTGTGCTGTCAGTGAGGTCAGACAGTAAAACAGTGAAATATCTTATCTGCAGTGGGAGCTCTGTTGCTGTTGCAAGCCCTGGCTGTGGGCTAGCACAGTTTTGTGTTGTTAACAGATAAAATTACTGTAGTCTAGGCTGCAGCCAGAGTGAGAAATAACCTCCTTCCCCCCCTTCCACCAGCTGGGAGGAATAATCTGTTGCCTGAAGTTATCTACATTTGCACCCTGTGCTTACTTTTCAGCTTAGCCAGGAACCAGTTTGTAGTGGGTTTGGGTTTTCAGACTATACTGCTAACCCTCTAACTCCAGTTTGGAATACCTTCTTGAGGAGAAAACTTGTGAGGGGACAAATTTGGCTACTTCTTCTCTCATGTTTCCGTAGAGGTGAATGATTTGCTTTATATGAGCCCAGTTGTGAGTTAGAAACTACAAACTGTAAATTTATGATCTTGTCCTAGTAAAAAAATGAAGCAGCATAACTGTTCATTTCTGTAAGCAATCTCTGAAAAAAAAATGGTTGTGAAACTGTTGGATTGTGTTCCCACCTGTCTGTGATCATCCAAGAGAAATTGCAGGCAATTGTTTTTTTGCCCTAGAGGCCACTTGAGCTGTTATCTATGGGTATCTGTTTCCTGCTCTGGGTAATATATGGAGAAATTCTTCAGGGACTAAGGCACATTTTAAAGACTGTAAGCTGGGTTGTAGTCAAGCCAGCTGAGATAAGACAGGATATTATTGAGGAGCCCTGCAATTCAGTCAGTTTGCTGTTACACTCCTAGGGTAAGCAGAGGTGTGGAGGCACCAGCTTTAAACACTTTCTCCTTTTCTTTTACCTGCCTTTAAACGTAGGATCTTTGACCCCTAGGGCAGGTGGTGCTGTGTGCTCCATCAGGGCCCACTGAGAAGCAGTATCCAGTGCACAGCTCCTTAAATTATTTATTAAGTAATCATCTGCATCTGTGCCACTGTTCTGTTGAGATCTCTACTGAAGTTCATTAATCAGTTGTGGAGTTTTGGGTTTTAAATGCAAGTCCGGCATGGTTTTGTTCTTCATTACCTGGCATGCACTAAACACAGCTGCTGAACTTGAGTTTCCTCACAAAATATGCTGCAAGAGTGTTGTGAGGCGGTTATGAAAATCTGTCTGACATACTCCAAGTCTCTTAAAAAAGAATCAGCATTGCCAGATAATTTGGCACTTCCTGCCTGAGTGAGCAGAAGGACTGAGTTGAGGTTGATTGGCAGGCTTGACAGGCTGGAGAGGGGAGCCAGTGTGAGCATCATGAAGTGCAGCATGGCCAAGTGCAAGGTCCTGCACCTAGGTTGGGACAGTTGCCATCACATAGGCTGTGTGATTAATGGATTGAGAGCAGCCCTGCAGAGAAGGACTTGAGGGGATTCTGGTGGATGAGAGGCTGATGTTTGCACATGCAGCCCAGAAGGCAAATTGTACCTTGGTCTGCACCCACCTGGAGAATTGCATCCAGCTCTGGAGACTCCCAAGATAAAAAAGATACAGACCCACTGGAGTTGTTCTAGGGGAAGGTCACTAAAGCGAGGTGAGAGGGTTGGAGCACCTCTCCTACAAGGAAAGGCTGAGAGAGTTGAGATTGTTAAGCCTGGAGAAGAGCAGGTTCCCAGGATATCTCTCTGTGGCCTTTCATCTTCTAAAGGGATCTTATAAGAGAGATGGGGACAGAGTTTTAATAGGACCAATTAGGACAAGGAGCAATGGTTTAAGCTGAATGAGGGTAGGTTTAAATTAGATATTAGGAAGATATTCTGTACTGTGAGGATGGTGAGGCACTGCGGCAGGTTGCCCAGGGAAGTAGTGGATGCTCCATTGTAGGAAGTACTCAGAATCAGGTTAGATGGGACTGCTCAAAGCAGCATTAAAGATGTCCCTGCCCATGGCAGAGGAAGTTCGACTAGATGAAGTTTAAAAAACTCTTACAATCAAAACCATTTGGTGGTTCTGTATCTACAGGTAGTGCCTATGTTTTTTTATATTTTGGGAGGGGGGAATTTCAGACCACTGAATAGCTTATTGCTATTGGTATTTTTATAAGTCTAAGCAAAAAAAAATAATGTTTAACTGAAGCACATTTGACCTAGAGATTTGATGTTATTGCAAACAAGAGCTTTGGAGGGTTTGAAAAAGAAAGATTTAGCGTAGCAATGTTTATAGTCTCATTTATGTATAAACCATCTTCGTTTAAAAATACCAGCCTCCATATGATACAGTAGGGAGAAAATTCCTTATAAGCAGATTCTGATACAGTTTGCTTGCTGTTGTATGTCTGACACCTCTTCCTGAGGCAAGATGAGGCTGTGAAGGAAAGGCAACACTGACTGATGCTGAATTAAAAATACCAAGTCTTCAAGGCTGATTTTCCTGGCATTTCTTGAAATGTTTCTTTTCATTTGATATGGGAAGACAGCTGTCCTTCAGTGTCCTTTGGTTTCTGGTAGCCAAACATCAAGCGTTCCCATTGCATGACTTTGGCTATTGTTCCTCAGCCCTGGAGGCACTTTGTAGACCTCAGCTGCAAAAGGGTAAGGGCATGGATAGATGAAGAATCTGTCTGAGGAAGAGCAATGAAGTGTGGAGGATATTTTGCTTATTGAATGTCAGTTCCTCAGAAGGGTTGCCATCCTTATTTAACAGGGTAACACAGGAGTTTTCTTCTTTCCTATACATTATTAGCAGAGTCACTAGTGAATAATGGCAACACCTGAGTCTGGATTTCGTGTCCGCTTCTTTAGGGAGTGGAGAAAGCCTGTGTTTTGTTTACAGCCTGAGGGTAAGCAAGAGGCTTGGTGTAAGAATTTGTGGAATGGCAGGAAGAGCAGTCCCACCTAGCAGGAAGAGTATCACAAAAGCTGTGCGCTTGATGGAAGCGGTATTTTGAAAGAGAGGAGGTATGTGTTTCAGTTAAATTAGTGTGTGTTCTTTCACCAAGGGATTGCCTGTCAGGTTTAATTTGAAATGAAACTAATTGTTAGTCTGACAGCTTGATGTGCTGGGAAACGCAATGAATACACTGGTACTAAAAATCATTTTCAGCTCTATTATCTAACTGTTGTTTGACTTAATGAGAAAGGAAGAGCTGAAACATGCATGTTTTTAGGAACAGCTGCCTATAAGTTTTGCTTATGTAGAAATAATGCAAGATTTTGTGTTCTTTTCATCAAATGCTTTTAAAAACTGTTGTACTCTTGTTTCATAATCTTTGCTAATTAACATAGCTGGCTCTGGCAATGTTAGTATGTTTATCCTGTTTTTGGTTTTGTTAACATTTTCTTCCCTACTGAAGCATATCTGGGACAGAGAGCAATCTGAATTCCCTAAACTATTGAGATGTAGAAGTAAAGAATTAATTTGCATTTTTGGTCATAAGAGATTTCATTAGAATCACTTGAACTTTAAAGAACTAATTGCAAGCTTATTTTACAGCTGATATTAAAAGGACAACAAGGTCACTTTCTCTGATCAAAGTGAAGACTGAAAATAACTGCGTGGCAAATCACATAGATAAACTTGGGACCAATTGTATGAATCATCAAAAGTTTTATTGTTATCGCTTCAGACTGGTGTAATTAGGCATTACCTTTTGGGCAGACACAGAATGCAGTCTCTCTCTCAAAAACTAAAAGCAGCTTGCTCTACATTGCTGTGAGGCTGGCTTTGAAACAGAAAAGGCAGTGGAAGGTAGGACTTCAGGCACAAATCTGGAATAAGTACTGTCTTTGTAGGCAGCTGTCTTTACTGCTGCCACTAGTTTCTTCTCTTTGCTTTGTTCCAGCAGTTGTTTTGATTTTCTGGAGAAGTCACTTAACATTTATTGGCTCTTGCCTTGTGGCAGCAGCCAAAACTGCACAACAGTACCAGAAAGATTTTTAGCAAAACTTTCAAGTTGAGTTGACTCCTAAATATGTGTAAGCATTTGTTTCTTTCTTAAGGAATTGGTTTTTTTCTCTCTCTTTTTGCAATCTGCTGTCATCTCTGGAGGGGTACTGGTTAGTGGCAGCAGGGAAATGTTCTGTTTTCTGAAGTTCCTTTTTGATCCTGCTACAAGATGTAAATCAGCAGAGGATCCTGGCTGTAGAAATATCCAGGAACTAATGTCTCCAAGCAGTAATTTATCAGAGCTAAATAATAAGGGAAAGGAATTAAAGATCCTGAGGGGATGAATATCTTTCTAGGACAAAGAAGGGCAGGTCAAGGAATAGGAGACTTTTGGAAGAAAAGATTGCAATTGTCTGAAAAGATAATGGGAGGGTGATTGTCTTGAGTGTGAGAGACACCTGAACTGTACTAGATAGGGCAGAAAACTGAGTGGCTTACTGAAATTAAGAGCTGGATAGAGAGAGGGAGAGGAATGAAGAGATGAAAATCAAGATTTACTGGAATGGCAGGAGAAGTTAAGCTTGAGAAACAGAAGGGAGTACAGAAAAATGTATTTGGTTCTATTAACTTCTGCTCCTTCTCCTTTGTGGCCAGGAACTGGACACAAGATATTAGCAGTGTCCGTACCTCATGCAGTGCCAGCCAGTGCAAAGGGTGACAGCTCATTACTACTATCACTTACCCTTCTGGCTTAAGTAGCTAATCTTCATCAATGTGATGATTAGTATGATGAACTTGTTCCAACTTCACTTGTTAAAGGTAAACTTGAAGATTTAGTCCCATGCAGGCTTGCCATCTAATGAGCTGTGTGCAACCCTGCAGCCCTTGTGAAAGCAATCTTCAGAAAAACAAAAAAAGCTTTCTCCCTTTTCCTTACCCTGCTACAAGAAAGATGTCAGCCTAAAGAGTTTTACTAGGGTAGGCTGAGCTTAAAAAAAAGAAATCAACTTAACTTTCACTGACCTTTGTTTTGGTGTTTTCTTATAAAAGCAGTGGGGGCTGCAGAAAACCTGTCAGTTCTTTCAGAGTTGAGAATTCAGTAACAACTGTTTCAGATTTAACTTCTCATAATTATTAGACCATTACACTGAAATGATACCAATCAGAAGCTCCATATGTGCAAAAGTTGTCTTAATATAACAGTAAGACTTCAAACAAGCAAACAAATCCCCCCAAACCTAAGGATTGGGGTCAAATCTGTTCCATCTGTATATTCGCTGACAGACTTTAGCTGTGTGATCAACTCTCCAGGTTTTCTTCAGAATTTGCTTTATTCCACAAAATTTATGCCATTAAGAAGCTACTTGCTCAACTTCTTATAATACCCATTGAATTTCCTGTGGCTCTAGTTCCTGTTTATTACACTTTAAAAATCTTTTTTCACAGCAGTCTCAGAATAATTTCCTTATGGGCTTTTTCATGGTGCTTGTAAGTGGTGCTTTCAGAATCAGTTTATTTTTAAAACGTTCTTGAGGTATGAAGAAGCCAAGTTTGAAGTGCAGAGAGTATAATTAATGGGCTGGCTAGCTTGACCCTAAGATGCAGTTATATTAGAATACTCAGCTTGCATGTATTTTCCAGCTATAGCTCCTGTTGCCTTTATTTGCATTGGCCTTTCCTCCATTGAATTGAACATCTCAAGTTGGGCACTGTAAAAAGAAAAAGAAGAAAGTTTAATCTGTGAGAAGTTTGATTTTGTGATTTCCTGAGTATAGCTTTGGGATATTTTCTGGGAAATGACTGGACTCCTTTCGTTCTAGATGTCTTCTTTCTTGAGTATTCCCTAGCTTTTTTGCTAAACCCTTTCCAGCTGTTAGAGCAAGGGCACCTCTTGTGTAATCTTCATTGATCACCAGGGGTCTGCTCTGTTTGCTGAAGGAAAGACAGGGTTATATGAGGGTAACAGAAATGAGTTGAGCATTCAGTGCAATTTGTGAATTCTCTTTATTAGTAGACAAACTGAGTAGAATCATCTAAATTCCAGTAATTAACATCCAGTTTGTACACGCCTTCATGCTACTTTTCTTTCAGTTTTTCAGCCTCTTTCATTTTGAATAGCTTACTTACCATTAGCAGAATTTTGTTTTCTACCTAGTTACATGCTAGATGGGAGTGCATGTTAATTGAAGATGATTTCAGATGTATGCTGACACCAAAGGCCATGGTGAGACTTTGGAAATCTCTCATCCAGTTGCCTAAATGGATGGGAACAGATTAAGACAAAGAGCTGTTGATGAGATGAATAGCAGGGAAGTGATCACTTGGAATTTAATTTTGTCATTAGCACTTTTGCTAAACTTTTGCAGTTGGTCACTATTAGAAACCAATTGCCAGGTGCAGATTGCCTGGCTTAAAGTTCTAAGCTTCTTAAAATCCATAGCATCCAAGCACACAGTCCAGGCTCTGGATCATGAGATAACTCAGGTTGGAGAGAGGCTTGGGAGGTCTCTAGTGTAGGCTGAAAGCAGTGATAACCAGAGCTCAGACCAGAACAAATACTCAAGGCTTTATTCAGCCAGGTTTTCTGTATCTCCAGAGATGGTGGCTACACAATCCCTACAGGCAACCTGTTCTGCTCCACTGTCCTCATGGCAAGTTTTTCCTCCCAGAACCTCCCCTTTTTTCAGCTTACCCCTGCTATCTCATCCTGCAGCCTTGCACCACTGTTTGGAGCCTTGCTCTGTCTTCTTTGTAACATCTTTGTTACACTGGCAAGCTGCTGTTAGTTTTTCCCAAAGCCTTTGTTCCTGCAGGTTGAACAAACCCAGTTCCCCACACCTTTTCTCAAGGATAAGTGATCCAACACCGTAAGCATCCTGATGTCCCTCCCTGAGCTCACACCACTGTACTGATGTTTTGGGGGCCCAGAAGTGAACATGTTATTCCAAATGTGTTCTAGTGAACACTCAGCAGAGTGGGTTAATTTCCAGCACAAAATAATGCCAGCTTTATAGGCTGCTAGAAAAGGCTGCTGGCTTATGTTCAGCTTGCTGTTCACCCGGAATGCAGGAGAGAAATTAGGTATATTAACTGTAAAATTTAGTCTGATATCTTCCTCAGCCTCATCATCTATAGCCTGTATTTCATAACTTACCACTCTATGTCAGGTTTCTCTCCAGTTTAGCTTCAGGTGTCTTTGCC